>JAVSBV010135190.1:0-16958 GCA_033117975.1 Parotocinclus spilosoma | reverse complement strand
AATTTGGAATAAGGCTGTAACGTAACAAAATGTGGAAAAAGTGAAGCGCTGTGAATACTTTCCGGATGCACTGTATACTGCTCACAAAGAACTTCAAAATTAAATACCCCCTCTTTTTTTGAGAGCAGTATAAAATGGCATTCATATAATTCATTATTTTCCTAACACCACTTTTTTGCTTTTCTTCCTGCACAGCCTCTTTGCTCTGCTTGTTGCTTTGGGAGCAGTTGGTATTTAGCCAAGTACCTCAAAAGGAAAGAGTGAAATGTATGTATGGTAAAATCAATGCTACATCAGAAGAGCTACATTAGCAGCCTTCCTTAACGTCTTGCAAGTTGTATAAAGCTATCCTTGCAATGGCATTGTGTGAAGTTCATATTGGATCCAAAACAGTTCAACGTTGTTCCCGAGGGTGGATAAGACAACAGTGGGGTGTAGCAGTCTAGCGTTCAAGTACCGCCACTGCTAATTTGTGGTGGATTGGCAACCAAAACCCGGTTCTGATTTAGAATGGGTTATAAAACTCCAAAAAAGAAACTGAGTACCCTTTAAGAAAATGTAATTTTGAGTATGGCTAACAATTTTGTGCTTCAAATACCCACTTCTGTACGAAGGAAGCATCTCTGTACCAGGAGCCGTGTTTCACGTCATCAGATACTTCATTATGTGTTTTTTTTTTTACCTGGAAACTGGGTGCTTAAAAGCGCTGAAAAGTTTTGCTTCACTTTCAGAGAAAAGACTAAATGCAGTACGTATGTCGAGAGTTAACGTGTTAACATTTCACCTCTAAAACGGCACAACATCAGAGGGGCCAGAATGAAACTGAGCTTCAACTGTCTATCGGCTTCCTGTCTAATACGGTTTTCCTCAAATCTCAAATGCTGCATTAGCGAGAACAGCCTAAAACAAAAACTTCATGTGGCTTAACCCTTTAATGTTCTACTTAACCATTTGGTAGAGCACATTTTGAGTCACTATTTAAAGTCACAGTGAAATCTAGCGGAACGTTAATGTACTTAAACAATGACGTAGAAAAACAAAACATCTCTCTGTTGCTACTGGTCATGAGTAAATCTCTACAGCTGAAATCATGAACCGGTGATCCAAAATTAATGTAATTTTTTTTAATATTCCAATTTAAATCAAGTTCCAAATCTTACTTTTAATATGGACCCCATTAGTGTTCCACAATACTGATAGTAGAATAAGTGATTATGCTATTTATGTTTTTTCTTATTAAAATGAAATGAAATGTTTAAACGGAGTAACCAGTAACAGCAAGGTTACATTTTGGAAGGAGCTGAAAATTATGACTGGATGCAACTGAATTATTTATACACTTGACACGTTCGCTGACAAGCTAATGACGATGTATTTCCACACTACCATCATATTGACAAGTTCATAACATACAACGCCCAATCCAATGTCAGCTGGGACACGTTGATGCACTGATGCTGATTAAGTTGGGAAATCAAAGAGCAGGAAATTGTGGTTGCTCGATACATCTGGGTTTGTCTTGACATGATTGCAAAGATGAAACTGGACAGAAAAGAGGAAAACCACACGAGAGCAGAGTAGTTAAAAGATTTTTGCGGCATTATCACAACAGATATAACTGAGTGAGTTGACAGTGGAGAAAAGTGACTGTCAAGTGAAAAGTTGTCTGACAATTCATGTTTTGGGGGCACTTAAGTGGCACAGAAGCTAAGTATGCTAGCCCATTACAGCAGAAAGCTGAGTCAAGTCTCAGCACTACCAACAAACCTTAAAAACTATATCCTACCTGGTATTACAGGAATAATAATCAAACACTACACAACAGCAGTGGTGTCAAGATACACAATGCAAGTCAATTAATTAATAATTCCACTATAAAGATAATATAACTGCATCTTACTTTGCTCAAGAAGATGCCACAATTTTGTATTAATTACAATGTTTAAAAAGAATAATAATTTATACATTTAAGTATCTGATGGAGTTGGATTTTTGAAAAAAATGTTTGAGAACCACTATCTCACCTGAAATTGCCATGCAGCAAATGTAAGTAAAGGACCAAATGGGGGATGGTATACCGGAAAAAACCGGAGTACCCGGAGTGGACATGCAGACTCCGCACAGAAAGGACCCAGATCTCGCCACCCTGGGATTGATCCCGGGACCTTCTTGTTGTGAGGCAAGCGGTGCTACCGACCGTGCCACCGTGCTGCCCCAGTGGTGTCAGTAAACAGTGTAAAACATATACAGTAGTGCACTCTAACAATCCCAAAAGTAATTAACAAAAAAACGTGGCCATATTTAACAGCCCTAGTGTCAAATGTGTTGTTGCTAAAACTTTCAATTAAAATATTATATTTATTTAGATAGATGCATTAAAATCTATTGTTTATTTTAGAAAAGCTTCCAAATGAAATGACTACCATCCCAGAAACAGCTTTCCATTAGGACAAGTTGAAAACGACCTAACCAGACCACTGTTGCCTTGGTATCAGAATAAAGCACCATTTGTCATTGAGCATCAACGGCATTTCCACTGGGAGTAACATGACCTAGCAAGCACTCATTTACCACACAGTGAATCCATGCAGTGCAGACAGGGCACTTCAAAGCCTCTGTAAAGCCCTCAGTTTATGAGAAGCAGCAACCCTTTGCTGCAACCACAGTTTCCCCCGGATCCTCCCTCAATCATGAAAAGCCAGATGGACCAAGCAGAAACACGGAAAGCAGCAGGCCTGCTGGGTGGGCCTGTCTCAAACCGTCTGTACCACTGCTTTGACTTTCCTGCTAACAATTACCAACGAGAAGTCAGACATGGAGTTGCTCCTGGAGTAGCGCTTTAGTGAGCTATGGCTTGGATTTAAGGTCACCCTAGCTTTTCAGTGCTATTTCGCAAAAAACACTGTTTATATCACAAAATTTCCTATTATAAATTACTCTCTGTCAAAGCCTTCCCAGGAAAACGTTTTAAGATGAAAACTAGTTGCTAAGTACGCCAAGTGCATGTGCACACTGCAGAACTGATCTATATTGCTGAAGGGTTGGTCTTTCATGATACAGAACAGTAGCTCAAAATAAAAAAGCAAGAAAAATTACAAAAAAATTGCAATGTGACAGATTTAATGTACCTCCCTAAAACAGGAAAAGAAGGGGTGGTATGGTATCATCAATGGCTATTAAACACTAGACATACGGTTATATCGATACACAAGATTATCAAAGCGAGTCACACACAGTCCGATTGTGTCAATTTAGCATAATTATGGACCCTAATGCAGGAATAGATGTTGACATACAAATTTTAAATATCTTGGGTTCATACTGTGTACAACAAAATAAAAGTCAAAACGTAAGAGTTCATACTGTCCCAACTTCTTCTGGTTTGTGGTTGTAGGATTTAAATTGAATACAAATGGTTTCATAAACAATGCATATGGTTTCTGATTTTCCAGGTTGAAAAATAAAACTCTGCCACCACACAAAACAGAGTTGGCACACAATTTTTTAAAAACATTTTTTTAAAAACCTAATTTAAAAAAAATTAAAAAATTAAAAAAAAAACACTTTCCACCCATCCCAATTATTACTGGTGTGTGGGGTTTCCTGTTCCCAGAACTCTATAAGCAGATTGGTTGGTTATGCTGACATTTAACATGAGGTTCGTCTCGTGGTATGACTTTGATAGCACTTATATCTTGTATATTATTTCCTCATTATCAGTACGGAGTCCAACGGTGTCATCACACATACGAAAATCGTTACAGTTAAAACATTACATTGTTGTGTGTTCAGCGATCCATCTGAAGAGATTCATTTTTTATCTGAATAATTACTGCCTTACCAAAGATAAAGAACCCAGTGAGATAAAAGCACAACTGTCAAAAAAGGATGACTCGGGATTTCCCACCCTGCTTTCTCTTCTGTTTGCATACTTACTCTTTCATTTTGTGGTGCAAAGTCATATGCTTGTTGTTTGCTACCATGCCAAAAGGCAGAAACTTGCAAACTAGCAAATGCTGTACAGTTTACACCCAGAGTCAGCCCTGAGCTGCAACTGGCCTGATGTGACCCACAACTCTAATAATAGAGAGCATAAAAAGCAATCAACTGTAATGGTGTAAACGCAATAACTTGAAAACAATAGTCTGAAAGCGTAAGTTGGGGTTCAGTGATCTGCTAAATCAGGGCTACAACACTAAGGTCTTATGACAGGTTCAACAATTCAAATCCGACACAAACCGCAGCTTGTGATACAGATCTTTCTCAAACATGGCATCTTGGCAGTTGAGTTATTGCTGGATTGGGGGAATTTTGAATTTGCACATACAAAAAATTTTGAAAAAAGATTTTATGGTTGGTTGAGAAGAAAAGTTATTGTAGTAACAAAAGCACAATAATGAAATATAAACCATCACTTTTCTGACATCTTGTTTGATATCTTAAATATACTCGGATCAAATATTCAACTATATCATGTAATGTATCAGAACTCAACACTGCAGTATTGGAATCATTCACTTTTATATCATGAACAGCTGACAGAAGTAGGTCACAAAGTTGCCATAATATTAAAACTACTGGTCAGAATGGGTTACATAGTGGAGCTTCATTTTTTATAAATTAAAAAAAAAAAAAATAGATAAAAAAAAAACCCAATGGGAGACAACAATTATTTATTTAGGAAAATGATCCAACAGTACATACCAGAGAGTGCAAAAATATGTGAACCTCCAAGAGCACAATTTATTTTGAAGTAAGATGGCTGAAGGTTCATTAGGACAAAGTCTTTAACCAACAACAACCAAAAAGTCAAATCGGACAATAAAGTCCTGCTTTAAATATGCACATGACAACAGAACAGGCACATGATTGATTGTTTGTTTGTTATATTATCCTTGTGGCTCATGGGAAACAGCTTTAAATAAACACATATGTCACATGACTAAATGTCAATGTAATTATTGTACTTGATGTGTATTTTTAAATAAACAGAAATACAAACCTTTTTGGTTAAATAGCAAAATAAATATAATGTGGAATATTTGTTACCAAGTTACATGTTTGCTACAACCTGTGAAGTCTTGGAGAGGCTCTCGAACCCTAGCAACCTCAATCATGAATAAGAGACCCAAACAAAAAGTATTGCCGCAAAGCTTTTTTATTAGCTTTATCCTTTGGTTATCTTTCCTGGATGCTGCTTTTGTAACAAATCATGACAATAATCACCTGTTTAAAATCATATAATTATGGACTTTTAAAAAATTGCCCCATCCTGACATTTTTTTTATGTGTTGCAGGTCTGAAATGTAGAAATGGATGTTTATTAATATTTTCTTTAAATGACCAGACAAAACATGACATTTGTCAGGTTCATATTGTCTGCAATGAAAAAAACATTGTGCATCATGGAGATATACAACCCCAAATCAGAAACGTTTGGGACTTTATGAAAAATGCAGATTAAAAAATGCACTTTTCTTTACATTTATTTCACTGTGACACTATTGAATTTTGAATTTGACTTTTTTTTTTTGCAATTAATGGTCAATAAATCACATGTTGTGATTTTACATCATCTCTTTGGCTGTAGCTGTACTACAAGGAAGACACAAACTCTAGAAGAAGATGAAAAAGCTTTAAATGCTGATGGTGGCTGCAAATAAAAAAAGTGGTCTTAGCTTAAACCGAGGCCTGACAAGGGAGTTTCCCTCAACTGTGTGATGAACTGGCAACCTGTGCATTCACCTGTGCACAGTAAATTCTTCTATAGGCTTCAGATCTTTAGCGTGGGCATCAAAGTGGGCAGGCAAACATGGCAAAAAGCATTATTGTACTATAAATGAAAAATATTATGCAAGTTACAGTTTTGCATAAAGTATTTCTTTAAATTCCATGTAGTGATTGTACCGCCATATTATTGCTGTAAAAAAGCCATTAGTCACAGTCATGCAGTTTTTCTCGTGCCTGTCACTGTGCTTGCTGCGTGTCACCTTACATTATTCCACAGCTGTCTGCTTTTAAACACTCAACAAATATGAACCAGCATAAACTCTAAAGTGTCATGTGTAATTAGATACAACGTTGTAGCTATGATAAATCTGACACACTTAATGCCTTACGATTACTGATGACATGACGATTATAAATAATGAACTATTTAAATGTCTTAACAGGGAGGTCATGACAGTTATACTGAACACGTTTTATTACTGCTGTTGAAAATAACAACATGCCATCAAAAAACATTTTAAACTGCTATTTGATATTGCAGTTAACAATCGTGTCCATACAACAGGTACCTTTCCTTGTCTGTTTGGCAACCCAGTAGCATGGTTAGCATGGTTACTAAGGTGACTGAATAACTCAACATCAGTTATATAGACCCTCTCTGGAATTTACACCACAAACTAGCACTGTCAATTTACCTTAAATGCTTAAATGTAATTAAATGCAATCTATTTTACAATCCAAAATTCAAATGAACTTGAATTTTGATACATACATGTATTATAATACAGATCACAATTTTAGCAGTCAGATTTATTTCTATACCGCTTTTAACAATGGATCATTCTCTCAAAGTTGCTTTACAATATTTTCTGGTAATATTAATTATAATTTACATTTACAGCATTTAGCAGACGTCCTTATCCAGAGCGACTTACAACTTATACAATCTTACAATCCAAGCAATTGTGGGTTAAAGGTCTTGCTCAAGGACCCAACTGTGGCAGCTTGGCAGAGGTGGGATTTGAACCCTTGACCCTCTGGACCAGAGTCCAGTACCTTAACCGCTAGGCTACCACAGTCCCCATAATAAAAGGGCCAATCACAAATTGAGCAAACCTATTGGCAAAAATAACTCCCTAAATATTGTTGGGAAAAAAAACTTTAATCTTGGATGCCTCCGAGCCCAAAGACTTCCAAAAATGGACAGTGTGTGCTCTGGAACAAAGACAATCAGACCATTCAGACTCCTAGCAGCTACACTGTTGCGGCTGTGTCGGTGCTAATTCAAAAATATCCATGCATTTCTAAACCAAAAAAAGGTAAATTGTTTAAAAGTTAAAACAATTTAAAAAAGTAAAAAAAAATAAAAGTTTCCACTTCCAAAATACCATGATGTTTTCACAAGCCAACATTTCTCTTAGGTTTCACAAAGCCACTGTTTCTGTAGGTTTGCACTGATGCCAAAATGTGTGTGTGCGCGCAAGTCACCTCACAATAACTTTTACAGAAATGTTGTTCAAAGTTTTCAGTCAAATCAATGTAGATCAATTTTCTCACCTTTTAAATGTAAGCACATTTTAAAATATGTTCCCTTAATTAGGCACCATGCTTGGCACACTAAGTCTAACATTTTTCACTGGCACACAAGTGTAGTTTGATCTTCCCACAGAAGAGGTGTGAACTGGATGAAGGTTGATTACACATCCTATTGTAGTGTTTAGAATTTAACTGCTTTACTGGGAAGATGTGACTAGACACAGAAAATTATAAAAGTATTGTTTCAGGCTTACCTTCCACAATATTGTCTGAAAAATTACATATGTTATGTTGATTTGGACATTGTGCAAACAACATATAAAGCCACAGACACATTCAATTGTAAGCAGCTAACAAGCTAAATCACATTAATTAATGGAGAACTTGAAGGAAACGGTTTTTATAATACAATACTATAGAGCCAAAACGATGAAAACCTAATTGTAAAAGCATTTCATATAACACGTTATATAAATATAGGCACACAGTCAGTTGGATTTGATGGTATATATGGTTAATATACTTTTTTTTATTTTATAATGACACTTAGCCAGTTTGATATCAACTGGGTTGTTACTTAAAGTCTAATTAATTTGCAATATAATACCTTTTTGTGCAGGATTTTATTCAATGCACCTGAACAAAATTAAAAAAGCAAAACTGCAGAGCAGGTGAAACTTGGAAACAGGATGGTCTAGCATGCTCGTAATAGTATTGTACCATCACTTTCTTACTATTAATATTTCAGAAATTAAAGAAATACATACCTAGATCTACAGTCACATAAGGAGGCATACACAAACACACACACACGTCACTTTGGCTTCTCTCAAAAGCAACATCAGTCCCTACACTGGGATGCCAATGTGTTTGATTGTCAGGAAACAGTTATCAGCAGTGGTAACTCACTATAGTGTCCATTCACACACACTCAGTCACACAGACAAACTCACAGGGGCAAGCACAATAAAGTGGAAAAGAACTACATAGTCTGGCATGAGCACAAGTGCTGAAGTGGGTTAAAGTACACAGACACACAAACATACAAACATGCACACTCCTGACCTGTCAAACCAGGCCCACTGGTCAGACAGATATTTTACAGTTGAACAGAATAAATCATCCATCTCAAGTGTCGTGCTTTATAGAGGGCAGTTGGGGTTAACCCTATACCTCCATCACTACTTACTAATTCCCAAGATGCTTCACACACTCCTTCCCTCTATTTCAAAGTTCAACGATATGAGCTGAAATTAAAATAATATTTTTTTCGTTTGTGGCTTGTTATTGTGGTTCACTTAAATCATGCTAGGGCTGGACAAAAAAAGTTAAAATTCACATCACAATATTTTCCAATTTCAATGATACCACGATACAGCATGGTGTAAAACATAAATTAAAACAAAATTCAATGATTTGGACATCATTTTCAGCCCAAATTAAGTTGAATATACTTTGTACTACAAAGACAAGATATTTAATGCTCAAACAGATAAACATGATTTTTTTTGCAAATATTCACTCATTTTGATTTTGATGTCCGCAACATGTTCCAAAGATGTTTGGACAGGGGCAACAAAAGACTGGGAAAGTCTCAAAAAACATTTGTTTAGAACATTCCACTGAGGAGTGTCATGATTGGTTATAAAGGGAGCATCCACAAAGGGCTCAGTCGTTCACAAGCAAGGATGGGACGAGGTTCAACAACATTTCATGGTGCAATCACAAGGAATTTAGAGAATTCATCATCTACAGTCCATAATTTCACCAAAAGATTTAGAGAACCTAGAGAAATCTCTGCAAGTAAATGGAAAGTCAGAAAACCAACATTGAATACCTGTGACCTTTGATCACTCAGGCGACACAGCATTAAAAACCGACATCATTCTGTAATGGATATTAGCACATGGGCTTAGGAACACTTTAAAAAAACCATTATCAGTGAACACAGTTCATCTCTCAATCTACAAGTTAAAACTCTACCATGCAAAGCGAAAGCCATGTATTAACAACACCCAGAAACACCGCCAGCTTCTCTGGAGCTCATCTGAGATGGACTGACGCAAAGCAGAAAAGTGTCCTGTGGTCTGACAAGTCCAAATTTCATTCCATTGATTTTGGAAATCATTGACGTTGTTTCCACCGGGCGAACCAAGCAACATCTTTTTCAGGGATGTGTCTCTTTATCTCAGCAAGACAATGTCAAGCCACATTCTCCACAGACCTGTCTCCTATTGAAAACGTGCGGCGGATTATGAAGTGCAAAATACGACGACGGAGACCCCGGACTCATCAGCAACTGAAGCTGTACATCAAGCAAGAATGGGAAAGAATTCCATCTACAAAGATTCAACAATTAGTGTCCTAAGTTCCCAAACGACTTAATTATTTTTTGTAACAAGCTCAACTTTTGCAGATCTGTCGTTGTGCCACAGGCACTCCATGCTACCTATCACTGCAGGTAAACACAGTGAATTAGCAATGAAATGGCTACTAATACCAATGATTTTGCAGACCATCCATGGCTTATAGAGAAAGTACACACAATATGTATAATATGCAATTATTTTAAGCCCATGAACACACAAAAACAGTCTGCAAAAAAACATCTACACAGACCAAGAGAGACAACACTTCCATCTTACCCGTACTAAAATCTCCCAGAGCGGCAAGTTAGTGGTTATGATAGATAACCTAATTTCATCATTCTCATGGCTTCCTCTTTATAATTAACTTACCAATCAGGTTATCTGGTAAACATTTTTATATTTGTTCACACTGGTTTTCCATGACATCCAAAAAATATCAGGGGTTGATAATCACAAGTCACAATCATCACTACCAGTTAGAAATATGATTAGTCTCAGAGTCCCAGTAGTACTGGTAATGGTAATCACTGCAGGTGCATTTTTGTAAAATGCACTCATTAGAAACTATTTATCCAGCGAGTTCCACCTGCACAGTCGTCTAAACTATCGAAAAAAACCACAAACTACACAGAGACAGATTACTGCTCACTGTGTTAAAGCCTCAAAATCAAAATGACCTTTCCAATCAAATTATTCCCAAAAATCTAATTATTTACTGTATAACTAACATTTATTGTCAAATTATTTGGGGGATTTTTTAAAAGTTATTTAAATGTCACTGTAAGAACTGTAAATGTTTTTATACTCGTGTCAGTACTCAGTAAGTATCAGTAAGTAGGCAAACACTTGTACTTGGTATGACAAACAACAGCATCGGTGCATCTTTAAAAAAAAGCAAGTTAATTCTTCCCCAAATGCATCAATGTCTATTTCATAACTTGCTTATGAAGTTGTGGTGTGAACAACAAATGGCTGAAACTCCATCAGTGCACAGAAAACCAGGAAGAAAACACATTCTAATACAATGACTGTTTATGAAAACCCAATCCATTTTGTATGCTATAGTTAACACACATTTTAGGCTCAAAAGTATGAAAAAACAAACTATGCAGAAAAACAAATCTACAACATGAGAACGCAGTGTTATATTGTTAGCTGCCACCACACACTATTAATTCACAAAGCTATGCAGGTTCTTATACTGTAGACACGTACACATAGTAAACTAGTAAAATATAATAAAAAAGCAACCATGCTATATAAACTTCTAGCACTCAGACTCTACAAAAAAGCTTTTAAATTCAAGAATCTCAGTTAAACACTTCTTAAAAGGTCTATTTTTTTCTAAGCAATACCAATCTTAATGTCTAGGTGATCTAAGATCAGTTCTTCCATGCAATGTGAACATGTTGGGACAGAGAAGCTGACCCAAGATCAGGGCTAAAAGTTGAATAGCTTCAGTCTGAAAGGCCAACAAAGGCAACACTGTATTTACTTACAGCCATAAAGTAGAAGGTGTGTCCGCTTTTCAACATCACTGTTCAGACAGCTAAAGAAAGAAAGAAAGAAAATCTATTTTTAAAGGTTCTATTAGCCAAAGTGCTCTCTGTTATTTCTCTATACAGCTCTGAGGTTAATTTCAGAGAATATCAGAAGTTCAGGTACAACAAATGCAGTTTACTAATACACTGGTATCTCGGTTCTCACTGTTGATTTGTTCCAGAAAGATTCGAAATTCAGGAGTACCCATCACAATTTTTCCATAAGGAATAACGTATATTAAATTAATCCATTCCAGAACCCCAGAAAATCAACACTGTTTAAGGAATTATTAATGGCGACGTATTGTACAGACACTTCCTGATTTATAATAGGGTTTTGTTTTGACATATCCATAATAAATTATCCGCATCATGAACCAGGGGCTTATACTGGTCAGCAATTAAATCTAAACAGGAACAGTAAAATGAAAACCAAGAAACCCCGGTTCTTCAAAATCAATTGTAGGTCGTTCAGAATAAGGTGTCTGCTAAATGGCCTAAATGTCATGTCATTTTGACCATCTTCACACTCTTCATTCCAGATACAATTAGAAAGCCACCATACACATGGCTTTGCCCTGACTGTACTTTAGACAAGGGGTTTAAATAGCAAAGAACACGATTAATGAGGGACAGGTGAGAGGAATCAATACACTGGAAACTGAATCACCATTAGCACAGGATGTGTGTGTGAGTAAAAATGATGAACAATTAGCAAATAATAATATTTTAGAAGTCATTAAAAAAAAAACCTTCAGGACAAAATTTGTTTAAAAATTCAGTTGTGTGGAATTATTTCTCAATCCTAACAAACTGCATTTCGTTGCTTTATACTTGCGACATGTGCAATGACAATAAAGTTGAATTCTATTCTATTCTATTTTAATCTTCAGAGACATTATATATGCAATCACTATTCATTCAGCTCTACCTCTGCATTGAGCTGGGTTCACGACCCAGCAGTACATTCCGGCCGGGGATATTAGTCACACTGAAGTATAACTGACCAGGAAGATCAGGGTTAAAATGCAAAACTAATAAAGAATAGAAATAAATGAATCATACAGTAGTTCACCAGCCTTACATGGTAAAAAAGGAACAGACCATTGTACTTCTTCCTTTTGCCATGAATCTATAGTCTGGTCTCATGCCAACGTCACAAAGCATATCCTTTTTTTCCACAAGCTGTGCCAATATTGTGCATCTGATCCAAACTAAAAGCAAACTTAAATTGTGAGCAGATTGTTTTGACAGTAGCTGTCACGAGTGATATCACTTTATACACTTAATCCGACCTTACAGAAAATACAATGGGCTTGCCAAAAGTGAGATTATGTTACACTTTGGACATTATTTACTGTTGGTCAGGTTCAACTGGGGGTGTGGCCAGGCAAGAATTTCTTCTCACTCTTTAAGACCAACGAGAAGTCTTTCATTCTTTAATTCATTAAAAAGGTCAATTTATAATGTCCTATATACACACACCAATCTGTCTTCTGTCAACTGATTGTGCTGAAGTTAGGACACATGGTAGATGGAAAGACAGATCCTACTCAAAGGGGGTCAGACAGAAAAGGAATAAGGTGAGACACAAGAGCATGAAGCCTTCTTATGAAACTATAAACATTCCTGTCAGATTGAGACATGGGGACTAGTTAAAAGCCACACCCCTTGGTTTATGTTGCAATTTAACACCACAATGAACTAAGAATCTAGTACAGTCTCTCAGATATAGAAATTCTCTTGCTTTAACTCTGCGAAAAGTATCAAGCGCACGCGTGCACACACACGCGCACACGCGAATACAATCCCAACCTGGCTCAAACATGAACCAACATGCATTTGCGACAAATCAAACATACAATCTCTCAATCAGTGATAAGCAATAAGTCAGTAGTGTGTATATTAGTCCTGTGGTAGCAGTGATGACTGGTGGGAAATGTAGTCAGTGAGTGTTGTGCGTCTGCTATTTCCCTCCTGGGAGCAATAGTTTTTTCTGATTCAGAAAAGCCATTTTCACACAATCATTTTCTTTTACACTTCCAGTATATAACCCATGCATTACATGGAATATTGAACATTTCAATCTTTATGTTAATGATTTTGCCCAACTGTAGTTTAATACTGTATAAGAGTTTTAATCATATTTAAGTTACACTGCACACTTGATACTGTCTTGTGCTCAATTTGGAATACTGCATCATGATGTCACATAGGGCAGTGCACCCAGCAGGACTGATGAGCAGTGGGAAAAGCAGTAAGGAAAAGCCATGTCGAGTTAATTATTAAACGTATACATGTATAAATGAACTGATCTAGCTTATTAAAAGAGGTGGGTAATCCTTTTTTTTTTTTTACAAACCTGTTAAATAGTAGGCATATAAACTTATGCATCTGGTTACATTTACTATCAGACTGAATTCTGTGTTATATCACTGTGCTTGCTTAGCGAACTCAACATGGTGGGCATAAAAAAAAATCTCTGGAGGAGAAACAGTTGACATTTAAACTTTAAAAGTTCCAAATAATTAACTGGTCAACAAGGATTTAAGTAAATGAAAGACTAACATTCTCATGATTATGTATAAGACGGTTGCAGGATAGCGATTATATTTTTCTTATATTGGCATTAAACATGTAGACAACAGTGATGTGTGAAGGAAATAATTATTTGACCACTTATAAAGATATAAACAGTCTATAATTTTATTTTAACATTAAGACATAGAAAATCTAAAAGAAAATTACATTGTATAAAATATATCCATTTATTTGAATTTTGAAAAGAGAAATAAGTATTTGATCCATCTAGCAATCATGACTTAATACTTGGTGGCAAAACCCTTGTTGGCAAGCACAGCAGTCAGACTTTTTTGTAGTTGATGATGAGGTTTGCGCACGTCAGTCTGATGTAACCTCTTTGCGAATCATCTCTAAATCATTAAGATTTTCAGGCTGCTGCTTGGCAACTCTGACCTTCAGCTTCCTCCATAAGTTTTCTATGAGATTAAGGTGTGGGCACTGTATAGGCCACTCCATGACCTCAATGTGATTTTTTTTAGCCACTCCTTTGTTGTCTTGGCTGTATGTTTTTATGTCAAATGTTGTAGGATCAAATGCTTATTTCTCTCTGCAAAATGCAAATAAATGTATATATTTATACAATGTAATTTTCTGGGTTTTCTTTTTTCTTTTCTCTGATTATCTCTTACTAAAATAAACCTACCCTTAAAATTATAGACTTTTCATATCTTTATAAGTGGGCAAACTGACAAAATCAGTAAGGGATCAAATAATTATTTCCTCCACTGTATATATGTGTTATGTGTCCTCAGATAAGATTAAGCAGGTGTGCAAAACCAAACTATATACAAACACCAGGCCAAACGATTTAGAAAAGAGAAGGAAAGGAACATAACAGACCGTACAGACAGGAAATACAGTTCCACAGTAGGACTTGCTTTTTGCCAGTCCATTTAGCCAGGAGTTCTTCCAGTTTTTCCATGAATTATCGAATAAATAAGTGTTGTTCCCTTCTGTAGACACTGTATAATTCGGTGATAATTCAAGACTGCTTAATTAATTTTATGTACAATATCTCCACCGTAGCCCTACTTTTGCAACAGCAAATTTAGTGTGACATAGTCAAGCAATCAAGGTAGTCATGGTACATTAACAGTTTATATGAAAATATGTTTTAAACCACGTTTAAGTATAAAGTAAAAAAAATTAATGGTGTGGGCTTTAATGGGCCTCCTGCTGGGTTTAGATTTCTACTCCAAACCACCATCACTCTCACCCCCACCACAATACCATGAAATTCTTCCATTCACCAATTGTTGTCTCTTACTGAGAATCTGATCCAAAGCTGGAAGCAGGCACATGGATAGGGGTTGTGTCTTTGTGGGGAGGAGGCTAGTCACAGAGACAAAGATGCATTGTCTGCTAAAGATCAAACAGTAGACAGTTCATTTTAGCTTACAATGAGACAAACAGTAAAGACATGTTAAACAAGGCACAGTCACTAATTTCCATCATACACACTCACACAATTTAATCTGCAGGATTGTTAATTACTGCTACACAGCACATGAACATGCAAAGGGGAACCTGCTAAGATATATGCTGCTATATACAAATATATAAAAAAATATATATATCTAACTATTGAGCATGGGTGCTTTTAGTTCTGAACATCGATTATGATTATTTTTTTGTTTAGGTTTCAGTTGGTTTTCAGTGTGATCTGGCACAACAGGTAATTGGGCGATCAGCACAACACTCCACGCAACAGTGCCACAAACACAGGCACAAACGAAAAACACACTGCTTTCCCTAACATTAATTCACAATCAATTCTGTTTTAAACACATCTTTAAACTGTGTGTTTGTTTATGAGACAGATCAGTGCTGACACAAGCTGATGACGAGGACGTGTTGTTCTCTCTCGTGCATGTAAGGGTTTCTTCCTGACCCACGTGAAGTGAGTGCCGTTTGCAGAATGCATGACAAAAGTAAACAAAACAATACAGACATACTAATCAAAAGTTTGAAATGGCAACATCTCATATATATGAATCAAAATCTTGGACAGAAAAAAATGGAATCAGCCAAAATCTGAATCGGCCAGTCATCTGTTTAAAAAAAAAAAAAAAACACTAGGAAAAAATATGCTATAGGTGCATTTCTAGTAAATACATTATGATATTGTCTCGAAGGTAAAAGCCAGGGGCTGGAAACAGCAGCTCCATGGGATCTACATTTTAAATGTATTATTATTGTTGTGTTTTAAGAGTTTACAGAGTACAGAGAGCTTTTGAGAGACTTGTAAGTGTATTTAGTGGTAGCACAACTGAAATCGAGCACATCCTCATCATCAGTGTGTGTCAGCAACAGTCTGTCTCAAACAAAAACAGTTTGTTTAAAGCTCAAGACAAAGCTGGGCCCCAAAGCTGGGCTATTCTATAAGACTGCTGTCCCATTCGAGCGCCCAGAGGTGCAGCCTAAAGTTTTATTTTCACCTCAGAGAGAACTAACACTTTACCAGGTGAGCTATAATTGTCTGGTTTGGCTCTAAATGTTTCACATTTTCTTTAGGTTTATTACTCATTTAAACAGGCAGCAATGGTTTCCATGTCTCAATTGTCTATTTTCCCTCTCCCACAATGATTACGGCTCTGTTTTTCAGAGAAAACATGGTACCTCCCTCAATGTGTGTGTGTGGGTGTGTGTGTGTGTGTGTGTGTGTGTGTGTGTGTGTGGGTGTGGGTGGGTGTGTGAATGCATGTAACAACAAAAAACAGTGGTTTGCAATTCCCAAGCGTCAAGCAAACTTCAGTTAATCTGAGACACAAACAAGCAACACAATCAATATAAACAAACAGTGCTATATGCATGTGTGTGAAAAGCCAATGAACACACCACTAAACTCAATGGAGATAAATTACAACTACACACCCAACATCTAAATACAAATACTGATACAGCTGGAGATGACATACCATACCACCCCACCCCACTCACATTCACATTCTCTCTCTCTGACACACACACACAGAGACACGCTCTCTCTCACACACACACTCTCTATCTCTCTCAAACACACTCTCACTCTCTCTCTCTCTCACACACTCTCTCTCGCTCTCTCTCTCTCTCTCTCTCTCTCTCTCTCTCTCTCACACACACTCTCTCTCTCTCACACTCATTCATTCATTTCATTTATAATGCTTTATTGGCATGACTGTTATGGTACAATATTGCCAAAGCGTATATGATATAATGA
>JAVSBV010135181.1:0-16959 GCA_033117975.1 Parotocinclus spilosoma | reverse complement strand
TTAAGCAAAACTGTGCTCTTACCCTGCTAATTGAACCTTCACACTCTGCTCTTACTGGTGCAATGTGCAATTAATGACGACTGGCCACCAGGCTGGTCCAATTTAGCCATGAAACCTCCCACACTAAAATGACAAGTGTTTCAGTTTCAGTGGTGCCAGGGTATGAAAAGCAACTCCTTAAGAAACAAACAGGGATTGAACCACAGAGGCTCAGCACTAGGAACACACACTCTACCAACCATGGTTTAATCCAGACCTTTTTTGGTCCATTGGTTAAAGAGTCTGATCCTAGTGTGTATTTCACTGGGTCAGAATTACTCATACCACATGTCTCTAAGGGTAATGAACATAACTTTTACATTTCTTCAGAGCTACATATGACTTTAATAATACTATGTAAAAACACACCACCTAATGGCCTATTTACTGATATTAAATACAAATGTAAGCATTACTTCCCCATATCCACTCTTCCCCTTTCTCTCTAACATTCTCTCTTTTCCCTGGGGTTCCTACTAATTTATGTTTGGACAGAAACAGGATGCTAGTTGCTCAATCTTTCTCATGGCATCATAGATATAGTACTCCATTTCAGCTTTCCTTATGCAAAATCCCCTTAAGCTCTGCCCAGAGGTTCATGCAGATTTCAATAAACACGACTCCAAAATACAGTACTACATCTACAGTACCCCAGTATATCTGATAACTTTATATAAAGATCTGCTGTTGTTCACCGATAAGACACTTTATTCTTAATCACAGCATTAATTTAAATGAACAATGTCCAATATTTTTTGTAGACATCTTTAAATCCTTAATGCATTGCAATAATATAACTATACACTTTATAGCGTAACACATAATAACAAATTATGCATTTAATTTTATACATGGGCCAAACAGTTATATAAACAATGCATAATTTTGTGCACAAGACCCATCTGGGTATTTACACGAGAAAGCCTGTTATTATTCTCAAACATCCCCCTTACTTTCCCCAATCCATTCTTGCAGGTATAATAACTGTTTTCAATATATTTTCCAGGATTAACAAATATCAATAGATGTCTCAGTCTTTTATTTACAGGGATATTTAATAGGGTAAACGTTCATGTACGTGGGAAACATGGGCAGTACATCTGGTTTATTTACCCACATGTTTCCCTTCAAAGCCAATCAGTGCCTTCAAGGTTCAGCCCTGAGACAATTTTACCTTAATCACATTTATTCTTCAGCCATTGTCTTCTGTCAGGATTAATCTGGATGTAGGATTAATGTGACTCGTCAGTTTCTGCAGTTGTGTGAGCTGCTAATCTTGATTCAAAACCTTATTAGATCACATCAGTGATGGACAGAATCGTATTTGATCTCAGTCCAAATGTGTGAGCAAGGCTTCATATTATCTAGTAATAATGGAAGATTTGTATTGGCCCGGCAGACTGGTGGTCGTTAGTTTGCCCATGTTTGGATGTGTGTCTGTACTGATGAACAGCTGGGTTGGGAGAAAGTTCATGGGAAAGAGGGAGATTATTCACGCTAGAGCTTAATGAACTGAGTCAGGCTGGTTGGGATTGGCAGCTTTGAAAATTGTGCATGAAGTTCTCAATATGTGCACATGGCATATACACTATATGGTCCTATATAGTGACCTTATTTCAGTCATACTTTCATAACAGGTTCTTAGTATGAAAAATACATGCATAGAATCTCCATAGAAAAACAGTGTCAGAAGAATTAGTTTAATGTGATCAATCAGTTGCTCTCAGTGTGATACCTTCTTAGGTAAGTAATATTTTTCCAACTTTAATGGAGACCTTGACGGACTGATTAACGCCATCAAGACACCTGAAATGCCAGCTGTGAGACACGGTTTATTGTTCAGTATCAGTATTCAACCTCACAGTCATGTTCTAAATTCTAAAACAAATCCTTCTCAGGAGACTAAAGGCTATTGTAGCGGTAAGGGGAAACATATTATATGTACTTATACCCAAGCTTTACTTCCACAAATGTTGAGTTATATAGTGAATATTAGTGAAATTAAACACACCACGCCATGAGACCCATAGCCTCAATATGCATGCAATGCATCATTTTCATAACATTTGTGGTCTATGTATAAAACTTAACTAAAATAAACAGTTTAGGCCTAGTCGATCTAATGTATTATTTCATCCCTATTTCCGAGCCTCCAATTCTTTATACGGCAGCTTGGTTTCCTCCACTGTCGGACAGTTCATTCCTGAATTCTGAGGCAATCAAGCAGGTGGTCAATGCTAAAGACCTCTGGGATGGTGGAGGCCCAGGCCAGGAAGATTCACACATGTGTGCATCTCATACTCATCCTTGCATATTAGCTCCACACAATTCTTTTGTGATACTCAAATAAGAGTCAATATACACATATATTCATACCAACAGTTTTTATAATGTAATAATAATCTAGGTCTGTGTATTGTTATTTTTGTCAACAGTCTGACCCGTGTTCTTTATGCATGCACATGCTGAAAGATAACAGATTTTGAGCCCAGGCTAATTATGCTAAAGTGTAAACACTCTGGATGATATGCGTTCCAGCGAGAGAAAATATTTAACCTTGGAGGCCAAGAAAAAATTCAGTAAAGTGCTGACAGATGAGCATCCCCTCAACACTTTGAATATGCCCTTTAACTCTACAGAAGCTTCACTGCAATTATCATAATCAGGAAAGGACACTGAAATTATTTTAAACCCAAATCATTTAAACTATCATTTAATATACATGTTTAATGTACATATTAAACACATTTAATGTACATATTACATTTAATTGCATGTTTAAGGTGGTAGTAAGTTCATGGCATTGCACAAGGATGATCTGGACTTTTAAATACCTGCGTATGATGGAATTCATAAATTGAGTGGAGGTGGTACAGTGGAGTGAATGTATGGAAGATGTTAATAGTTCGACAAAAACAAGTGACTGCATTTGAGCATATAGCAAATGCTTTAGTGTAAAAGTAGTAGCTGAGGTGACTTGCAGGAATACTAATATGACCAGTCATAAAGGTCTACCAGCAGTGGAAAGAATCTCAGTCAACAGGAAACTCTCGTCAGAATTTGTGAAGGTTTTACAGGCTATTAGGTGTGTTTCAGTCACTGGTGATAATTTTTTAACCAGAGAGTATAGTCTTATA
Organism: Parotocinclus spilosoma; assembly: GCA_033117975.1. Taxonomy (NCBI): domain Eukaryota; kingdom Metazoa; phylum Chordata; class Actinopteri; order Siluriformes; family Loricariidae; genus Parotocinclus; species Parotocinclus spilosoma. The sequence continues at coordinate 13,783 of JAVSBV010135181.1, read as the reverse complement.
AGATACCTTTACTCTGGGCTCAGACAGAGAAGAACTTAACCAAAACGTTGGTCCTCCTTTACCCTTCAAAATTGCAGCAATTCAAGGTGGTATAGATTCCAATGCGGACAAGATAGATTCTCACAGTTGCTAGGAACAGTCTGCTGTACCAGAGAAGCTCTGCAGGGTTAAGATATGTGAAATGTGAAGGCCTGGGAGACAATGAATGCTGTCATGTTCCAGGAACCAGTTCATGTCTTTATGCACCTTGTGACACGGTGCATTGTCCTGCCTGATTCATCTCACCAGACAATGTTTTTCTACTGCTCAGTAATCCAATTTTTGCACTCTTTTGCCCACTGGGCTCGCCTTCCTATATCCTTTAGACTGCAATGGCATTTAAAATGCTCAACTGCTATTATAGCTGTTATAGCCCATTTGTGCAAAGGAATGACCATTTGTGCATTCAGACACATCAGTTGGAGCAGCAACGTTGTATTCAGCTGCAAGTCGCTGGACTGTGGACCACCTATTTATCCGAATGATTTTTGACATCCTCCTCTGACCCCTTTCACCGTTGAGTTGTTAACGTGTACAGGATCCAGTTTTGATGGTTGCTGTTCCTCAGTCATGCCACTCAGTATACTCTTGACAAGAATAGACTCTCAGATGAGAAAACCCCACAAGGCTGTTTTTATACTGTTCCCATCTAGTCTAGCACTGATAACCACGCTTCATTCAAAGGCACTCTGGCCACATTGTTTTATATTCACATCGTTTGATTCACATAAAAACTGAAAACTTGCTCACTTGATTTTATGCCACACTTTGGGGGCATACTTCTAATTTCCATACAGGGAAGCTTCAATTGTAAAAAAGGCAGTGTCTCTAATTAAGTAGCCACTCAGTGTGTGTCTTCTTAAACTCCAATTCAGAATTCATAGGACTGTAGCAAAGAATTTAGCCGCTTTTTGCAGCAGGTGCAACATTACAAGGTACAATGCACACAATTGTCAGGCCCTTTTGGTCAGTAGTTCAGTAACATGACTGCTGTAATGACCTGACAACCCCTTTGTGCTAAATAAAGTGTACAGTGGCATATCCCTGCACATATTTCATGTATTACAAAAATGTTAAAAATGATTAAACAAAAACTGCTGCTATGTGCAACAGTGAGGATATCCTGACATCCTGTCACGACTAGCCAAGAAGCAGAGACAAACGCAGGAAGCAGGTTAAGTGGCACGGGCTTTATTAACTAAGTTCACTAGTAACAATAAATAGCAGGCAGGATCAGCATACAAAAGGAGAATCCGGTTCAAATGCTAAAGAACAGTTTGATGCAAACAGTCTAAGGGACGAGGTTGAGGAATCCAGGCATGGGTCATGGGCCAGGTAATCTGTGAAATCTGTAAAACAGATGCAGTTTTCAGAAAAGAATCAAATGACCTCTCAAAGGGTGAACACAAATGTACGGATCAAATGGTCAATGCTGTAATGAGGGAAAGTGAAGATCAGGTGATGAGCATCAGAAATTGAGAAATTCAAGCCCCAGACTGAGACCAGCATGGGTGTGGCAATTAAGACACGCTTTAGTGGAGATTTGGATTTTTAGCTCCTTAGCTGCTTAGAGAAGCTCAAGACAGTTATGTGTAATCACAGTAAAACTGTTTATGTAAGGTTTAAAAGGTCAAAGAACCTATAAAACTCTTGAACTGTCCACAGCGGACGTTTCAGGATAAAGGCCTAACAAGTCAAATAAACAAGTCAAATAAATAATTTGTGTTTTCCTGAGTATGATTTTGAACCATCCCACCTATCGCCTCGTCATTTTAACTATGCCTTTCCTGGTCAGGGATACTGCATACTGCATTTTCTGCATAACTGTATTATGTTTAGTTTTGCTGGTTTATTTAAAGTCGCTTTCAGCATCAATGACTATTTAATGACAGGTTGATACAAATAATCATTAGCTACAACTAACTAATCATACAGTCACAGATCGGGCTGTTTAGTGTAATCACTAAACCTAATGCATGTCCTTGGACTGTGGCAGGAAACCGGAGTACCCAGAGTAATCCACAGGGAGGGCTAACTGCTGCACCACCATGCCACCCATTTGTGATATTACAACATTTTATGACTCAGTAGTACTGGTTGAAATTAAAAATGATTAAAAAAATATTGGTCTGAGTGGCATGTGCGTTTGCTTTATATGTTTACCTTTATTTGAGTTTTATCATATGTTACTGATTTAATATCAATACTGGGCAGAAAAGGGCGTGTACCACTTTTTGATCCAACATTAGGGTCATGTTATGTTAATACACACAGAAACCTCGTACAAATCAAACACAATTTATAAAGTAGAACAGCTTGACAAGGTATTGTAACAGTTTATGAGCTGAACACATGCTGCCTAAATAGACTACAGATGGGAGGGGTTTTTTATTTTATTGATCATGAGAAGGTTTTTATGGCTTCTTGTTTTGGTTAGAGTCATGAGCATTTAGAACACGTTAGCACTGATAGATTAAGGTAACTATTTTAAATCTGAACAGATATTTTGGAACAAGGAAGCCCTGGCAAAAATCCACTGTGCCATAGACAATTCTCAGAAGGAAGACATTATAAAGACACCCACGTATGGCCTGAAATTCTTTCCCCACTCCTAATTTTTCCTGTTTAGATTTTCAGCTTTCCAGATGAGAACTATCCACTGAACAGAGTAACTGAATGAACATTCCAAACAATGACGGCCAGTCGTCTCTTTTCACCTACTCTGTAACGATGTAAATAGCACATAGAAATAAATAACACACTGAGAAACGCTGGGAGAATTCTCTTGTACGTCTCTGTGGGAGAAACTTCCACTCCTGAGTCTTAAATGTATTTGTATTGTCACATTTCTCAAGGACTAATATAGTCTAATCTAAAAAAAAAAGTGCACCCATGAGAAGTAGGGTTAAAATAACTTTAGTTCCACAACTGGACTTGATCTCTAAAAACACTACAAGTCAACGATTATCTACTCTGCAAGATACCATATTGTTATAAGTATAAATGTATTATTCAGCTAAGCATCCATTTAGAATACAAGTTCCATAAGGACAGTTACAGAATTTCCTAAAAAAATGTAAAAGATGTTTATTGGGAAGTCCAGGATGATCTATTAGCTATCATTTCTTTGTATCTTAAATTGAATTAATTAAACCATTTTGTAGAACGGCTTGGTCGAGAATCTAGAAAATGTTGATTCATTACTACAGTCGATTCAGTCGATGGGACCAGCCGCTTATTCGGACCAAATCCTAAAGTACCGAAACAAATCCTACGTGTAATGTTATTCGCTTATTTAGACCAAAATTCCGCGTAATCGGACCACAGAACGTGTACAGTATGTATTATCCGTGAAGAAATTTTCATTTACTTCAAAAAAGAAGCCACAAGCCGCCACTTAGCCACAGCAAAAGCGCGTCAAATCACACTGGATAAGTTCTTCAAACTTTGACTGGAATTTAGTAAGAACATGTTTTTTTACAGTATTATGCTTCTCATGCCTATACCTATACACTGTGTTGTAGATCGTTTTGCAAATTTATTTTTCAATGAACAAAGTTTGTAAGTAATAGTAGTTCTTGTTTGTACGTTCACTATACGTGTAAATCGCACAATAAAGGTTTAATTAACATTTAAATGTTACATAGCACGTCCCGTCTTGTAACATACGGCATGTTTGTTTAATGCGACCAGCCGGTTATTGGAACCAAAACGATCGTGTCCCGATGTGGTCCCATTAACCGGAATCGACTGTATACCTCTTATCTAGCTGTAACTGAATAATGAAAGGAATGACATTCACAACAAAATCAATCAAATACATAATTTCAGTGTGTCCTAGGTTTGATTCCAGGTGGAGGCTGGGTCCTTTCTTTGTGGAGTTTGTGTTACTCCCACCATCCAAAGACATGTTTTAGGTTAAATGATTACGCTAAAGTGACCCTAGTGTGTCAGTGTGTATATGAGTGTGAGAGTATGTGCCCTATGATGGATTGGTGCCCTGTCTAGGATTAATTCTGCCATGCACACTATACCGCCGACTAGGCACTGGCTTTCCCTTAGCCATGTCCAGGATTTTGGGCATAAGAATTGGAACGAATTATTCCCCTGTAAATCTTAGTAAGGACAACTTCAACACTGACATACTTGCTTTTGGTATTCAGGCAAAACTTCATATTCGTTTGGTTTTAGATGGCAGAGGTCAGAACTTTAAGACATTTCCCATAATATCATGTCAGTGAGCTTTTTTTTTTACTGCTCCTCAAGGGAGATCAAGTATTAGATAATGATTTGTACTGTATTTCCATTGTAGACAGTGTTTACACGAAGGCTTCAGTTTGATTTAAACTACCGTAGTTCCAGGTCAGGTCTTATTTCAGTCTTTAGAAAATGCAGCAAAAATAAAACAGCTGTAGTCTTCATGGTGAATTCTGTCACCATTCTGTCTTCTGAAGTACAGAAGAAGGCAGCAGCTGACACAGGGCATTAGGCTTCTTTGGGAATGAAGTCGATGTGAACAGAGTTGATCGTGACTGTATAAGGGTTTTTGTTAGTATGGACAATGACGTTCTCTTCACACACATAAAGCTCTGGACTTCCTCACACTCCATTTCTCCTCCGTCCTCTATTATGCTTTGGCTTTCTTTTGACTGTATGTTTATTGGCACACGACAGGGCTCTGAAGTAGCTGGAACTGAAGTTTACCTTTTAAAGACAAAGACGGGGAGCTAGACGGCTCTTGGGATCTTTTCAGTGCCAAATCCCATTATAGGCACATTAAGTTCAAATGAGCACAGGATGTCTAATGGTGCGGCTATTTTAGCTGTAGCTCCTGCCTTAATTATTTCATAAGTAGGTCTGACCCAAATACATTTTAACCTACATCATCTTAGGAACAGGGAACTTAAAATAAGTCAATGATTCCAGGACATTTCATTTACAACGTCTAATGAACTGAGCTACAGGGTGGGTCAAAAGCCACAGGACATTTCTAAATATTCCAGCGAATAATGGGTGGTGAGGGGGTATATCTTTTAGGCTATGCCCAAAACATGACCACCCTGTTGAAAGCTGCCATATTGGATCAAGGGCAAGTTTTTTCAATGGGTAGGTGGTCATGTAGCATATCAGAGAAGACAAGAATTGTCTGAGGAAAAGATTATCGCAATCAAATTTTCAGTATCTCTTGTGGTTCAAAATTCATCAACACAGACATTTCAAAACTTTTGTTGTTCGCCACTAAAGATGGAACGTAGTGATTATCCAAAGGCTGCTGGTGATGAAGAAACCTCAACAATGGTTTTGGCAGCCTTTGCGAAACGTCAGCAATGCAGCATGCAAAGCGTCCTGTGTCTTTTGACTCACTTACTGACTTTTGACTGACTCACCTTGTATAATAAGAAAACAATGAATAAGGTGGAGATGATGAACCCCACTATGAACCAATATGTCCTGCACTATTGATGCTATTTTCTAACAGCAGGATAGCTTTGATTTAAGCTTTGTCTCACAATCCCATGGTCACCTGGCTGAGATGAAAACTGAGGTTTCTATATATTCTGATTCCTGAATACTTATTGGTGAAAAGGTTTTATTTGAGATAATTCTTTAGTTCCTCACTTTCACACACTTTTGAACAGAGATTTCAATGGTTATGTATCAGATATTTGTGTTTGTGTATTCTAGTTGCTAGCAATTTACATATAGAGTTACCTCAGGGGCAAACTTGGTGTATTTGGGACCTCAAGAAAAGTTTTTGACAATGTTCAACCACCTTGTTTAATCTTTATCTTCTTACTGCAGTCACATTGAACCATCCTTGTTTGGTTTAAGCAAAACCCTTGATTATGTCCTCCATGTTCAATAATCTACAGACTCTCTGCTCAATGGAATGCTAAGCCTTTAAGTATTATAAGACATGGTGCAGCCCATGAAAGTTTTAATCAACGTCCATCAACAAAGAGGAGAAGCTTATTTCTCCTGAAGCAACGAGATGGGCAACATTTTTGTAGTTTTTTTCAACCAACCACTTGTGGCCAGCAGGGGGCGTCCTAATTACTGTAGCTTTTATGCATTTGAGTGGTTTATGTGGTGGTACAGTCCTCCACTGAGTAGCCTATAAGTTAGAGTCGAGCCTTGCTATTTAAACTCTCTATATTCTATATTCCAAGATAAGGTATGGGCCATACAATGAACTCACAGTCACACAAGGATAATGAATGCTGTGAAACCCCAACTGATATACAAATAACATGCTAGAAGGGGTTATCAGAAACTACAGTATCACCATATTATACTGATATATCATATCTTATCTTATATATCATTGAAAGTACACTTTTAACCCAAACCACAACTTAAAAGGTTGATTACAATAAACCCAATGGTGTCTGTAGGAAGGTCCATGGTCTTCGACAACTTCTAAAACCTGTCAATTTGGTGTAATGAAATGATTTTTGGGAAAGCTCTGAACACATGAATGGTTTTAAAAGTTTAGGTTTTAAAATTAGCAATGTTGTATAAAGGTTGGATAATTGCGACATAATCCATAATTGTGGCAGTATCCAGTTATTCATTTTCTTTGTTCATTTTCTTTATCATTCAACTGCTAAAGACTTAGCCCAAATCAGAAAGAGCTGGGACAGTTTGGAAAGTGCATATACAAACACAGTGTCTTTTACAGTTACATGTCATTGCAGACTGTATAAACCTGATATATTCCCTGTTTTGTCTTGGCAACTTCATTTCATTTATTAATAAACATCCATTCCTGCATTTCACAACACATGCCCTGCAACGCATTCCAAAAGTTGGGACTGGTACCAATTAGGGCTGGTAAGGAGGTAAAAAATAAACTGTGTCTGTCTCTTTGAGAAGATATGGACAAATTTGCAACAAATGCATGAAACAATTATTGAAATGTTTAAAACAATGTTCCTTAAAGAGAGGTTGATAGGGATTTGCATATGTCTTCCTCTGCATTGTATACTGTCATTAAACCATTCAAGGAATCTGGAGAAATTCAGTATATAATGAGCCATGGCACAAGCATAAGCTGAACATCCATGATCATCAATCCCTCAGATGTCACTGCATCAAGAACCATCATTTATCAATAGTTGATATAAGGGTAAGGGATTACTTTGGCAAACCTTTGTCAAGCCCTACAAAACAGAGTTACTGTACATTCACAAATGCCAATTAAAGCTTTATCATGAAAGAAGAACCATGAAGCAGCAGATCCTGGCTCAGAGGCATTTGGAATGGACCATTACTGAAATTAAAAGACATTGACAAGAAATGTTTTAGGGTCATACTGTCTGTAATAACAATAAAACAATAAAATAAAAGTTAAAGTTAATATAAGAAACACTGAAGGTTTTTTATTTGCATTTCCCATACTTTCCCAGCGTTTTCATGATTTGGGGTTGTAATTTAAAAGTTACAAGTATTAAATTGTTTTGGGGTTTGGGGGCTTTTAGTTTTTTTTTAGGTTTTTTTTATTCTAGGTATAGGTGACCATATGCCAGAATGAAGTGAAAATTTTTCACTAAGGTAATAATTTTCTGAAACAAGAAGCATTGGGATAGCAGGGTTCAGCCATACTACAAACAAACTTCTAAAGCCGTAAAAAGTACAGCTAAATTATAAAATAATTTGCATAATTATGACATTAAGATTAATCTATAATATAGCCAAGGAAAACTTGATGAAAATTAAATGGCATACAGTATGTTACTCAAATATAGTAAGCATATTTTCCCAAGGACATTGAGAAATTTGGTGCCTCACTGGTCACTCACTGAGAGACTCACTAAAACAACTGCGGTAAACAGCAGCTCCCGAGCACCTAGTTTGGGTGGGTGGTGTATTTAGAATAGCGCTGAGGTGAACTGGTGCGCTGTATAGATAACCAGGTGTGTTCTGTTTGACTCTGACCAGGTTAAGTGGTGGTAAAACAGAATGCATTGCTTTATTGATAGGTGTGGCAGAGTTTGAAGAGCAATTAGAATGCCATGTATTCCCTTCAAAATGGATAGTTGCTTATCATTTCCTAGTTTGATCTTCATTTGGTGATCATGTGAGTTTCGTCTGGTGTGTTGTGATAATGTTATCCAAGAGTGGAGTGAGTAGGTTATCTGAAAAATGTACAGGTCACTTCTGGGTCAGACCAATGGAAGTTCACCGCAATCCATCACTTGCATAATTAAATTAACGCTCAGACTAATTGTTGATTGTGTAAAGGTCATGTGGGTTAGGCTCCCACAGGAAATCACAGAAGAGACAGCAGTGAGATGATTTGAAAAGGAAATTAAGCTTTTATCCCTAAGTGTCTTGTAATACAAATTTTTTTCTCATTAAGAAGACTTTAGTAATCTCACATTTTAATATTTTACATTGTGCTCAAAAAAGGTGTCATAATTTTTCATCCACTCTAAACAGTTTCTTTTATTTAATATGTAGTACTTAAACTGCAGTTTGTTATTTCATGGTTTTGCACTTTTTCTGCACTTCAAGGTTTTTCCCTTTTCTGGTCTTTTTTTAGATACCTTTCTTTTTTCAAATTTCACACTTAGGAACATAAATATACAGCAATTGTATATTATTTTGTTTTCAGTCATCACTGAACTAAAATTATAACATATTGTATTCATCATCATGTTGCTTGGATATAAGAGCCAGTTACTGGAAACAGTACTTCCTGAAGACTTCAGTGTCAAGGTGTGTGATTACAGAACCCTACAATGGCTTGGCACCCTGTACAGAGTGTATCTCTGCTTGCATACAGTAAGTTTTTAGACTCTGGACCCTCTGAACTCTAAACAGAATAAACAGTGGTTAAAGGGGACAGTGGTGGCTTAGAAGTAAAAGTACCGGAAGCTGGTTCAGAGTTCAAAACCCACTGTTGGGTAATTAAGTAAGGCCCTTAATTGCTTGGATTGTATGGTGGTATTAACTATAAGTTACTCTAGATATCAAGGGCATCTGTATAATGTACTTATTTTGGTAAAAATTAGATTAATAAACATCTCAAGGTGCAGGTAAGGCTTTTTCAAATGTATCACAATGTATTTACGTTCTCTAAGTTGATAAATAAATGAAACATAAATAAGAATCACCATTAAGTCAACTGAGGTATGAAAGCACAATCGTTAAACCATTTTAAAGTTGACTGGCCTTTTTCCTTTCTGAGACTCTTTATTTTTCTTCCTTGTTTAGGATAGTTAAATAGTCATACTAAGCAGTTATAGATTCAAATGTCTGCCATCCCAGCAACTTGCTGGCTCTCATAAAGTGTGTTAATGCAATCGGATGTAATCATAGATTGTTTTCATCTGTAGTTAAAGCTGTCTTTGTACAACCTTTCGCCATTTCATTCATTGAAATGATTCAGTAGGTGTTGAGGGACTTGGTGTTTTACGGCTAATAGAATAAATTACTTACAACAGTCTTTCGAACGGTTGTAAAATATAAGTCATTATGCTTGAGACTGATTATCTCTAGACTTGTTCCTGATTCATAAGAAACCTCAGACCATATTTTGAACTGCATGTTTAGTGTCTCCAATCTATATACAGTACAGGTATAGGTGTTTTTGAAAAATAAGAATAAGAAAAAGCTTCAAGTACATGTGCTACATTCTGCATTTGCTGCTCCTACTGCACATATTGAACAAATCTACATCCCATGAGTAGATGGAATAGATATATAGTCCAGATGTTACAGAACTATATAGCCCCCTCTTTTCTCTTTCTCTCTTCTCTCTTTTTCCCCTTCTGTTTCCCACGGTTGTGCAGTGGTGCTCTGGGCCAGTGTGAGTATCTGGGTGTGGGCGTAAGGAACATGCTGGCCAGTTCTGGGGCTTTATAACAGCTCTCATTTGGGACTGGAGCTCCAAGCACTACTGCTTGGATTTTGGCCATGAAACAGAGCAAGGCATTCACACATGTGTGGTAGGGAGAGCTAGTCATTTTCATGGATTCCAGGGAATAGCAAGTACTTAACATTGTTGAAATTCACATTGCTATGTTACATCTGTTGCCATGTGAAAAAATATACATTATGAGAGATTACTTCCTTTTAACTGATTTAAATGGAAATAAATGTAAGACCTTGGAGGTGAAAATATAAATCTGTGAAAGCCTTTTACTGGCTGATCTTTTTACTATGTACTTAATGGTACGTGCTAAGCTCTTACTCCCTGTTACACTTTATTTGTAACTAAGGTACAGGAACGTACATAGTAACATTACATTTACAGCATTTAAAAGACATTTCTTTTATCCAAATCCACTTACAGTTTGACTGAGCACTTAAAGGTTTATGGGTATTACACAAGCAACCAGCACTGGCAGAAAAATATTTGAAATCCCCAAATTTACAACTGAGCTAAACAGAGTTCATAGAGTTATAGGTCTTACACAACCTCCCAACAGTGGCAGTCTGACAGTGCATGGGGTTAAACTCAGACTTTCAATTGACCTAAGCAGTTGAGAGCTATGGGTTTTGCTAAAAAGCTTATTGGTGGTATTGCCAGAAAGCTGGCAATTAAACTTCCCAAATACACGTTATTAGATTGAGATCTGGTGACTTTGGGGGCCATTTGAATTCTTCAAAGTTTATTGTGTTCAAATGTTGATTGATGTAGATATTCAGAGATGCTCTTCAGCATATTTGAGTTTGTGTATCATCTCACAGCATTCTGGCCATTCTCCTCTGACCTCCTCTGGCATAAACGAGGCATATTCAGGACTGTGGTCCCCTAGCAGTTAAGGTACTGGACTCTGGACCAGAAGGTCCAGGGTTCAAATCTTACCTCTGCCAAGCTGCCACAGTTGGGTCCTTGAGCAAGACCCTTAACCAACAATTGCTTGAATTGTAAGATTGTATCAGTTGTAAGTCACTCTGGATAAGGGTGTCTGCTAAATGCTAGAAATGTAAATGTAAATGTAAATATCCGTCCAGGTAACTGTCACTCGTTGGCCATTTCTTTCTATATTTTCTCGAAATTTGTGCTGATTCAGAAAATGGCTTTTATTGCTAAAACTGGAATTTACAGCTTTACTTTAGGCTACTGATGTTCAAGTTAGGTATAGATACAATATCAATTATACAGTAATACAGTTACAACAGTAATACTTTGTCAATGGAAATCCTCACAGTGACAGACACACGAGCCTGTGTCCTGCCTGGGATTTGACCACCCTGCTGTGAGAAATTCCTGGTGGATTATGTCATGGAAGAAGCAGCCAGGTAAAGTATGACAATGTGATGCTGATTTCTGGTCACACAGGCTTTAAAGTTACATTTCAGAAAACGACTACAGGGGAATAAGTCTGAGTGCAAACGCTAGCCTGAACTAAGCACAGTGTGAAAGTCAATATACAAGAGATCAAGGTCATTCAGTTGAAGCAGTGAGCTGATTCGAACAGGGATTAACAATTAATGAGAAAAATTGAAGGTGGTTGAAACAGAAGACTGGTGAGGTGAACAGGGTGAGGCGAGATTTGTGTAGAGAGCAAAGAACAGCGTGAGATTGAAGAAGCGATTTAGAGAAACAGGAAATTTATTTGAACTGTAGAGCCCTGAGAATTTGACTGTAACTTGATTATATATGCTTCATACATGGGGCCTGTCAGCAAGTGCGGCTTGACTAATCACCTTTTTCCTCATCACTTACACAAGCCTTCTTTAAGCATTTTATTTATATTTTGAGAGACATTAAGTGCTGAAGAATAGCCCACTCCCTTCCTTGGCTTTTTTGAGCCCCAGTCTCTAAAGTACTTTATCTACGTAGTCGGCCTGCTTGTTCTTTCCATTCTATCCTTCATTTCAGTAGCGTTGGTGGTCTGTCACCCTTACTGCTGACCTTAAACCTGCCTTTGTTTCTCTACCATTAAATGCTTTTTTTTGAGATAGACTTAGTGGGCCTTCTGTGCGTTGGGGTAATATCACATACAGCCTCACTCCTCCTGTCAGATTTTAGATTTATGTACTGGGATTTAAACCTTCCTCCTGACCTCTGTCTCCCATTTCAAGTGAAAGTTCCCCTGTTGACATCACTTCTCCTGGTCAAGGTCAAGATTTGAGAGGCTTGGGATCTGGAGCCTCTACCAAAAGTTACTGATCACAGGCAACCCATTTATCTTATGAACTTTTAAACATTCCTATTTACTCCAGCACATGAATCCCTTATTCAGCTAGGTCAAGTTATAAAGAGATGTTGATAGTAGGTGTTTGGCTGGTACAGTGATCCTTCTAAGCACTGAGATGATAATAATGATTAGCCAGTCTTACCACTCAAGTGAATTGCAGTTTGGCTCCACAACAAAAGAACCACTGGATCAAGGGAAAGTATGGATTAGTTTCTATTTGAGAGTTTGTTTCTATTTGTGGAATAACGCTTACATATCAGGGGGCAGATACAAGCCAAAACAAGCACAACAGACCACAGAAACAGGGGGAGAAACAGTGACTGTGTGTTTGCAACACAGTACACCAAAGGAGACTTTTTATTTTCTGAAATATCTGCTCATGTTGGAAATACAACAGAAAGTATGTTAAGCATATAGTACAATATTGTGTTTGTGTGTGTGGGAGAAAGATGTGTGGACAGGGTATGAGTGATTGTGCAGACTAGAGGTGCCCCAAGTTACAGGAGCCTATTTTAAACTGGTTTAAGTGTGACAACAACATTGGTTTGTGCACAAATGTCCCCCATTGTCGCTGTGTATGAGAGTTGACGTGAATCAGAAAGCTTTGCTAATATTTGTCATTGGGATCAGAACTAATGTTGACCTTACTGACAGTTACATGCAATTTCGGCACTGGTGTGCAAAATCTCGAGCAAAACAATAAATAACCTGTGTAGTTATCTGCATCAGAAGTCAAACATGTTGCCTGATTTATAGCTTAGCTTATATACCTGTTAAAAGAACATGTGGAAGAACATTTTTGTGTGTTTTTTATTGTTTGGATGTTTTATGTTTGCAATCTAAATTAAATTACTGTACATATGAATATACTGATTTGCATATGAATGTAGTTAGTGGGTGTGGTGTATGGACAAAATTGTTTCTCAAATGTTAACAAATGCCAAGAAGAAGAAATATTGAATTGACATTCTGTATGTGCTTATTGTTGCAAATGTTAAAGGACTGTTTATATCATAATTTGTATGCGCAATTGTGTAGTTATTTGGGAATCATAACTCAAGTGACTTGTGACTGAATTTGCCTAGCCATTGTGTTCTTAAATAGCAATGAAAACTGGTTCTAGGTTTAGGTTAGTTTATATAATTTGTTTAATTTCACTTTTTTATTTAGCATGTTTAGAACTTTCAAATGTAATGTAATGTAATGTTCCTTTAAAAGGAATGACGCTATTGTACCATGGGGGGGCACATGATTGGAGTCACATCATACCACTGTCCCAGTCCCCACCCTGAGGAGCTCTGAGAATGTGTTACATTTGTAAAACCCTATAGAGCAAAACTTCCAAGGTTGCCAATACCCAACTGGACTTCTGATCAATTGTCAGAAGTCCACACCTGTGGCCAGCCGACCACAACTTCTTGACTTATGAAAGCGTTAAGAACAAAAACACAGCTTTGTAACTGACAACCATCGCCTCAGCAAAGGAGACAGGCCTTGGTGGAAATTTTACTATTGATTTGTTATTGATTTAAATTGTTATTTACCTAATTTTGCTATAATTTAATATACTTTTAAGTATTTATTTAATT
>JAVSBV010135173.1:0-16959 GCA_033117975.1 Parotocinclus spilosoma | reverse complement strand
TCTGCCATAAAGACAAAACATCTAAGCATTTTGACTTGCAGTACTTACACAATGCCAAAGGGACAATGCATTTTGGGGCACTGATGATTTGTGTGAGAAAGGTATTTAGTTTTGACACATGGGAAAACTGTTTTTGGAGCGATATGAGCATGTGATGAGGATCCATGTAGTTGTGCTGCACCGTCCAGTTTATTTTGACAGGAGGACGAAATGAATGAAAATGTGCCAAAGCAATTGAGAAGGATCTATGCCATTTTTATGGTACTGACTATTTATATGGGAGAGGGACTTCATTTTGAAGCAAGAATGAACGTTTTGGGAGACATATGACATTTTGCTGGTTATCTGAAGTGTTGCGAAGAACTGTAAGTCTGTTTGGCCAAATTACCTTATAGTTATGGGAATGTCATCTCAGTTTCAAGAAATGAGCCAAACCAATGGAGAAAAACTGTAAATATGTGATAATAGGAAAATGTAAATGAAATGCCAAAATATACAGACGAGTCTGGCTTGTACTGTAAAAAAATTATTTCTAATTAACAAAACTCACTAGAGCTCATAGATGAATGTCACACAATTAACATAAACCACAGAAAAGGTTGCAAACAAGGAAACAATAGAAAACAGAAGTGAAACCCACACTTAGACTGCATGTAGCCAGTTAAAAAAAAATTGCAACCTATTAAGACCTTTAAACATATTAAGAGCGAGCGGAAGCGTCTAAATGTGTAACTTATTTGTTAGTGGTTTTGGTTTTCATGACATTGGTTAGCTGTGAGGTATGCAATAAAGCTATTTGCTTCTCCACTGAATAAATTGACTAGACTTCAGGATTTAATAAGTATTAATTGAAAGATTATTATCTGTCAACCTTTTTGGAAACACTACATCGTACATACTGAGAAATAATAAAACATTTATTCATTTTTATTAGATTTAGGCTAGTTCCTATGGTGTAACGTCATATTCAAGTATTCAAGTGGTTTTATTGTCATTTCAACCATTAGTAAACGAAACGTTTCTCCATGACCAAGGTGCTACATAAAACAGTAAACTTCACAACATAAAGTGCAGGTGTGCAAAATGTATAATACAGGACAGTAAACAATATATACAAGAACAAAAAACACTATAAATAAAAATAAACAATAAATACAATAACAAAAAATACTATACATAACAATAAACAATAAATACAAGAACAAAAAACACTACACATAACAATAAACAATAAATACAAGGTAACAGTGCTGGTAGTGTGGGCAGAAAGGTGCAGATATGTCCATTGTTCAATATAAACAGTGTAAACAATAGCTATAGCAGCAGTTTTTGTCCATATTTGATGTGATTTGTAACCATTTTGTTTACGTTATTGTGTAATTGATAGACGGAGATTGTGTGTTATGTGTGTGTGTGTTATGTGTGTTTTAGTCCAGTCATTTATATGTGCAGTTGTTCATAACAGACTTTTAGTGTTCGTGAGTCTGATAGCTTGGGGGAAGAAACTATTGCATAGTCTGGAGGTGAGGGCCCGGGTGCTTCGGTACCTTTTCTCAGACGGTAGTAGGGTGAAATGTTTGTATGAGGGGTGTGTCTGGTCATTTACAATGCGGATGCAGTCTGTGGTGTAAATGTCTGTGATGGAGGGGAGAGAGTCACCAATGATCTTCTCAGCTTCTCAACTGTCCTCACTACACGCTGAAGGGACTTGCGATCCAAGACAGCGCAGTTCCCAAACTAGGCAGTGATACAGCTGCTCGGGTTGCTCTCGATGGTTTCTCTGTTGAAAGTGTTGAGGATGGAAGGTGGGAGATGTGCTTTCCTCAGCCTTCGCAGGAAGTAGAGATGCTGCTGGGTTTTCTTGGTTATGGTGCTGGTGTTGAGGGACCAGGTGAGATCCTCTGCCAGGTGAACTCCAAGGAACTTGGTGTTCTTGACGATCTTCACAGCAGAGCTGTCGATGTTCAGTGGGGAGTGATCTCGCCTTGTCTTTCTGACGTCAACAACCATCTCCTTGGTCTTGTCTACGTCCAGAGACAGGTTGTTGGTTCTACACCAGTCCGTTAACCGTTGAACTTCCTCTCTGTGTGCTGACTCATTGTTCTTGCTGATGAGACCCACCACAATCGTGCCATCTGCAAACTTGATGATGTGATTTGAACTGTGCATTGCTGCACAGTCGTGAGTCAACAAGGTGAACAGCAATGGACTGAGCACACAGCCCTGGGGGGCCCCAGTCTATTGACTTATTGCATATCCTTGTATAAGACCGGTGTTCAAAAACCGAGCTTGTTCACTATGAAGTGCACTACTTTTATGCAGTTTTTAAGTACATTACATGTACAAGTTCATTACGTGTACATTTCATTGAGTGATGTACAGGTTTATAATAGTTGTATGACCTTATAAATAGAAGGAAATAGAAGATGAAGCTTCCCATTTTTGATAAAACACACAGCAACAGTAAAGTTAAGTAAAGCGGTATAAAAAATAATTGGAAGCCTCTGGGTGATGTTTTTAGTTAGTTTTTTTCAGTAAATTATTTGTTTCTTATGATTAATGTACGCACTGAAATTAAACCTGTATATTTGTCTTTTCAAGAAACAGAAGTAAATAATATATGTACAGATATGAATATGTTCCACTATGTTGTTGTACTGTAAAATGTTTACTGTATCATATTAGTCTACTCACATTAGATAATTAATTATTAAGTAATCTAGGTACTACAATAACAGACATCTTGAAATTTGGGTTGGTGCGACGCCCCATCTGGCTACCCCTATTTCAGGGGGCACCACTGGTGTTGACCATGTTTCTCTTACGAATATTGATTCTGAGGTGACGTTTAATACAATGACCACAAAAATTAGGGGATATTTTAAAATGAATAGGAAGAGGATCCTACAAGAACTGCTGGACAATCTGATCCGGTCCATGCTGCATCTTTGTCGGTGTATTTTGGCAGTGTTGGGTGATTGTAAACCCTACTCAACAGTCAATGTGGGGGCACTCTCATCCAGTTTAACGTGCTCCTGTTCAAAACCATGAAACCATCTAGTTTGCAAAGAAATTGAACTTTCTTTGGCTTTCCATTTGCTTTTCTGGTTATTTTGATTAACAAAATAAATCCACATGCTTCTTTTTAAACACTTCATACGCTGTAAATGCATAAAGCTGGTGATACAGCTAGTTGGACAGAGTAGCATTGAGTGCACTTTGTAGGCCATAGGGAGCAGGGGGCGATTTCGGCCACAGCCCAGGCATCGTATTTTGTAACAGTGTTGTATAAACGGCGCAGAGGCAGTGTTTGTGAAGAATGGTCCTCTAACTTTTAGGATGGCAAGATTCTTGAATACTGAGCTCTTTAAATATTAATTATCACGATTATCGCGTACTAATGTAAATTAGCAGACAAAACACACCAGCTGTGAACAAGTAGTCGCGTTGATTAAGCAATATATATAGCTATAGCTAGCGTATACATTTAACTGCTTTATACGATTGTGGACATGGAGAGTCATAAAGTAATTCGTGCTGCCCTCGTCGTTGTTTCTTTTGTTGTTTTTATTGTGACTTTGGTCATTAACGCTCTGGCTGGCACTGGCAAAGGTAAGGAAAGTTTGTTTCCTACCCGTATTCGGACATACCCGCCTTTTAGCTTACGATTGGTTAGTCGGTTACTTTCGCTTAGATTTAGACCAATAGGAATTTATATTGTGACCTACACGCCAAGCCCAGGAGGCGGGCTCGTTCAGGTAGTGAACGTGAGGAATGTAGTGATTGATAAATAGAATTGTGTGTTATTAATTATTTTAATACATGTTTAATTTTAGAATAGGTTTAGTAAATAAACATGGCCAAAAGTATGTTGACTTATAATGGGTGGATGTCAGCCACACAGTTTGTAAACAGGTGCGTTCCATCAAATCCATCAAAATCCCATATACGGTAGCCCAGTTGCGGTTTTTACACCATTCCAGATGGAAACCACATGGTACATGGTGATCTGATCTGTCTGGGCAACTGCTTGGATATGACAACCCAACGCACCCAATGCTGATCAACAGTTTTGTCCAAGTGTTGCTGCAATTCCAACCCCGACCTTTGAATCCATAGCTCTAAACACTTTTAGGATGAATTTCTGAAAACCTCTTGTCAAACCAATTTTCAGAACTTGCAGATCTATGAGATGTGCTTGCATTTTTTGCCACACAGGTCCATTTCTGCACAGTACAGGCAACATATCAGCACTGTATGAGACAGAGATCACCCCTGCTGGAAGGACCTTCTCCATATGGGGCTTGATCTACACCTGGCTTCTGCTCATCAGTGTCTATTTCCTCAGCTTGCTCTGCAGACGGTATTTTGCTTACAGCTAATGTACAGACTAGGGTTGCTAATGACGGTAAAGGTGCTTTGCTTTGTTTGTACAGAATAATACATCCTGTATGTCAGACGTGGGAATCGTCCTTGGGTGCCGCCACGCTGATGCCTGCCCAGTCCTGTGATTGGTTTGGGGGTTGTTATGGGGATAAATAACTTAATAACTTTTTAAATTTTACTATGTATAAAGGAACTCTGCCGGAAAGAAGCCCTGTAGTCCTGCTGTTCTGCCTTATGGATTTTTCCTGTCCTGGGTGCTCAACATGGGTCTGAATATCACGTGGTTGGCCCTGTGGGACCTGGAGTAAGTATGATTTTGGGTAGAGACGTGCTTAAGTGTTTCTACAAACTCAGAGAAGCTTTTCAGGAAGAGCATATGAACGTGAACGTGCTTGCATTGAATGTCAGCAGTACTGTAATAACTGTATAGGAAGAAAACCTAGATTTTTACTAAAAAATGACCAGACAAATTCTTTGAATGCTTTTTAAGAGCCATAGACTTACTTTGTTTCTTTATGTTAGGGGTATTGATAGATGTAGCATTAATTTGCTTTGGTTGTCCTTTATTGTCATTCATTCCAATGCAAAGTCCACATAAGGAAAGCAAGACAATCGTGTGTGTGTGTGTGTCTTTGTAAAGGTTGATGATCCCAGCACTAATCTGCCTATCTCTAATTGCATTCACCAACTACTTCATGATAATGTTCTCCTGTGTTGGTCTGCGAGAGCATGGAGTCTGGCTCAAACAGAACCATCCACTAGATCTGTACTGTATCCGAGTGCTGGTGAGTTATATTAGTCATATCCTGTGTGTGTTCCCCTGACCTTGTTGTTTCAGCGTTTTTGGACCTCTACCACATTTGAGGCTCGTTCACCTTACTGTGTCTGCTTTTGACTGCAAGTCGCTTGTGTGCCACATGTATATTTTTACAGTAAGTAATTTAAAGTGTTAAACACACAGGCTGATAAACACAGGAAGACAATGACATTTTTATCTAGCTTCACAGGCGTCACTCACAGGTACAACACGAAATTACAAAAAGTTGGGACAGTATAGAAAGTGCATACAAAAACAAAGCGTTTCTTACATTTACTTTGATAATCATTTTATTGTATCATTCATTGGTCAGCTTATTCATTCATCAATAGCTGATGGAATCACATGGACAAGGGATTACTTTGTCAAACCTTGCTCAAGCTCTACAATGCAGATTTACATTTACAAATGTCACTTAAAACTTGACTGTGCAAAAATGAAGCCTTGTGTTAACCATGTCCAGAAGTGGCATCGATTTGGAGGCATCTAGGATGGATGATCACACAGTGAAAACATGCATTGTGGTTAGATAAATTGGTATTCCAGGTGTTTTTTGGTAAAAATAAAAAATGCACCCAAAAAGTCCATCCAGATTGTTATCAGCAACAAGTCCTAAATCCATGTTCTGTCCCCCATGGTATGGGGCTGTGTGAGTGTCACTGGCAAATGTTATTTACGCTTCTGTGATGGTTGCATTAATGCAGAGAAATGCATTGAGTTTTTGGAGCAACATATTCTGCATTCACAACGTGATCCTTTTTCAGGGATGGCCATGCACACGTGTTTGCGGGAACAATTGAACATAACACCTAAAGAATGTATGTTTATTAACAAATGCAATTAAGACAACACCTCATGTCAATATCTCAGGTTCATACTGTACGCAGTGAAATAAAAGTCAAAGGAAATGTAAGAAGCTGTTTTTTTATATGCATTTTCCATACTCTCCCAACCTTTTCGTATTTGTTGTACTTTTCTGATTTTTAAATTGGTTGAGTAAAAAAACTGGTAGGACTGTGGTAGCCTAGTGGTTAAGGTACTGGACTATGGACCTGAAGGTCCAGGGTTCAGATCCCACCTCTGCCAGAGTTGGGTCCCTAAGCAAGGCTCTTAACTTATAATTGATTGGATTGTAAGACTGTATTAATTGTATGTCGCTCTGGATAAGGACGTCTGCTTAATGCTATAAATGTAAAAAAAAAAAACATTCTCTGGATCAAACCCTGTGTGAACACTTGCGTCTCTTGCTTGCTAAAGTACTTATGGTTTGGTAAATTCAACGACGTTTCTGTGTTCAATGGCAACGGACCCTTAACTGGTAGTGCACGTTCACTATTTTGTGACGCAAAAGCACTTCATTCAACAGTCTGTTTTTCTTTTGAGTTTATCCCACTCTCACATACGCTGCTGGATTATATATCGTGGGATGTGCTTGCGAATTGGGAGTATTACCACCCTTGGCGATAATCCGTTTTCCTCACAGGTTTTATATGTCATTGCAACATCGTGAGACAACAGACCATGATAGAATGGACTAGGCACTAATTTGCTTAATATTGCCATGGATTTATATTAGTGCAATGTTCAATAATATCATCTTGCAGCCCAAGGCTTGTGTGTGTGTGTGTGTGTGTGTGTGTGTGTGTATATATAAAGTTTTTTTTATAACATGGTTTACCAATGAATACCCAATAATAACTTATCTTTAGAACATTTTATGACTATGCCTATTTTCACACCTTTATATGGACTGGTATCTGCACTAATTACCACTGATAGTTTGGGATGGATAAATTGAGTTCAGTATCTGGACATACACAGTCGGATTGTGTGCAGATGTATTGGAGGATGGATCCATTTTTTGTCCTCTAAAGGTTTCTTCCTTTATAAAGTTTTTCCTTTCCACTGTCACCCTAAGCTTGCTTAATTTAGTATTGACCTTATAGTTTGCAAGATAAACTTGTAAAACTGATATTGTAAACAGCAGTATGGAAATGAAGCTGACTTAACTTGACACTCGTTTCCGTGAGTTGTTTTCATACTGGAAGGTAACAGATAAATAAATTGGCAGTCGTGAGTGACACGGGATCATGTCATCACAAACAGCATTGCTGTAGACCTTTCAGGGAGTTTCTCTTGCCACTGTCGCTCTAGGCTTGCTCAGCTTGGGATTGGCCTTTTAAGATAATATAAGATTGTAAAGCTGCTTTGAGACAATGCTCCGTTGTAAAAAAGCGCTATAGAAATACATTTGACTTGACTTGGCACAGGATGATGTCATCACAAACAGCACCGCTGTAGACCCTCCTTTGTTCGAAGATGTGGGTTTGCCTGAATTGGACCTATTGTAACTCGTTAGTGTCACTGCTCTTTCGTTAGCATTGCACTGTATACGGAGATATTATTTAGTTGACTAAATAAACACACCTAAAAAAAACACACCTGAATTCGAAGACTTCCTCATGAACATGCGTCATCGGTGGTCTCATAAACAATGAGGTGAGTAACCGCTGCTGAGGTTCTGGTTAGAGCAGTGTGTCACATGCAGAAACAGTTGGCTGACTAAATGAGTAAATCGTGTTTTGTGTATTTTAGGTTCAGAATGGCATCGCCACCTACGCAACGTGGACAACGATAGCCACACTGCTCAACCTGATCATCGTGATGCAAACTGCATCTGTTTCACCAGAAAATGCAGCCACCGTTGCTCTGTGCATTCTGCTTGTAGAGGTGCTTGTGTGGTAAGAGAAAAATAATAAACTGCTTAAGATGAACCCCATTATAAACACTAATGAAACAATACATTTGCGTAACGCAACTGATTAAACAACTTGGGCAAGATGTCAAATTGGATATTGTAAACGATCCCACAAACCCCCTCGCCAAACTGTGGCAGTTATTTTACTGAAAAAAAGATGTCATTTCAGAAAGTACAAAATACAAAAAGTAAACAAGCAAACTAAACAATACCATAAGACATAAGTTATGCAGTTATAATGTAAGCAATGCCCATAAAATGCCCATGAATTCCTTGATGCCATAGGAATTCGGAATTAAGGCCCAGTTATGACTCTGTACTAAAAATGCCATGAGCATAACAGAAGCGTAAGTTATTGTGTTAAAACTAAACAAACACACAACTACTACATTTAAGTTAACATTTAGACAACACTCAGAGAGTCGCCAGACCAAGTATATTTGGCATGACAATTTTATTTTGCATCTACAGGTTTGTTATTGAGAACTTTCTGATAGAGCAGGATGTACGCTACATCTTAACCATCTACCCTGTCATCATCTTCGCTCTGGCGGGAAGTGTGAGCAAGCACTACGATGCAGCAGCTCCAAGCAGGAACGCTGTATTTACAGGTGAGCCACTTCTGGACTATAAAACCCATGATTTGTGTGCTCTGTCGAGTCATTTTTAGCTTTGTAGGTTTGCAACTTTATAGCATGTCCTCTTTATAATAACACAGTTTGATACGAAAACGAGCCAAACCTCCAAAGTAATATGCTGGATTTTTAATGTATGTTAAAAGAGGGTTTGAGGTAAAAAAAAAAAAAGATCTTTCTGACCTACAGTGTTCCCTGGTTTATGGCGGGGGTTATGTTCCAGGACCACCCGCAATAAAGGAAAATCTGTGAAGTAGGGACGACATATTTATTTAACTATTTATGCACTATTTGAGAAAAGGCAAGGTGGCGAGGGAACACTGTACTGGGATTTTCAATCACAATCATCTCTAGGGTTTCCAGAAAATGGGTTAGTATCCAGTGAGCGGCAGTTTCCTGGGTGGAAAGGCCTTGTTGCTGTCAGAGGAGAATGACTAGATTGTTCGAGCTGATAGATGATAGAAAGACAACAGTAGCTCGAATGACCAAGGCCACATCAAAGCAGATGGGCTACAGTAGCAAAAGATCACACCAGATTCCACTCCTGTCAGCTAAGGACAGGCGACTGAGGCTGCAATTCACACAGACTCACCAAAAGCATGAATCCATCCTGCCTTTTATCAATAATTCAAGCTGCTGGTGTAATGGTGCAGGGGATATTGTTTTAGCACACTTAATACAACCTGAGCATTGTTTAAACCCCACAGCCTATCTGAGGGTTGCCGCTGAGCACGATCATCCCTTCATGAACACACAGTTCTTCTACACACTGTGCTCAGAGGATCTCAAACTTGGGTTCACTTTATTCTGCTTCTACTGTATAGGCTACAGTGATAAGCATTTAATTCAATTCAATTGTATTTCTATAACAGCTTTACAATCTTATTTTATCATAAAAGGGCAATCCCAAATTGAGCAAGCCTAGGGCGACAGTGGAAAAGGAAAAACTCCCTAAAAGTAGAAGGAAGAACCGTTGGGAGGCCTAAAAATGGCACTTGATCTCCATGGGTAAAGTAATAGTAAAATTAGGTAAATAATAGAATTTAAATCAATAAAAATATTTAAGTTAGTAATAAAATAAATAATAAAATAAATTTTGATTTAGATAAAATCAGTCCTCATCTATGTCCTTGGGGGCACATCGTCTCCTAGTGACTAAATGATGGAGGGAGTTACTGCATGCTGAGGTGGAGGAACATCTAAGTGTGTGGTGCTGGAACTGGTACCGGAACATCAGCTTGGAGAGAAAAGAGAAAATGTAGTTACTTATAGGTTAGGAGCACAGAGTCTGTTATCAATCACTGATACCATGTGCAGTATGAAACTCCGGCAGCACTAACTACAGCAGCATAGCTCAAGGGGATTTGCAAATGGTTTATAGTTTAGAGGACTGAGATCTTGGTTGATTTTGGCAGAAACAAGTTTTATTTCTACTCTTGTGGTACTTCATGGTGGTACAAACATTCCACATTATTCATTATTCTGTGTTAGCACAAGATACAATATTGTTCCAGTATTATGTCGAGTTTTTTCATTGTGTTCTTTTATTTAAATACGGCACATGGAATCTAAACAAGAATACACTTTTGAAACTGTTATGGTTGTGTTTATTTTATTTATTTATTTATTTTAGAGAGAGAGCGACAAAGAGAAGGGTTGGGGAAGGGGGGGGGGGGTAGTTGAGTTAAGTGCGGAATAAATGGTTCTTCAAACTATATTTAGGTACCGAACACTTTTACAGTATTTGTGTTGAAGTTGTCTGCATTTAAGTATCAGTTTTACAAACACTTAGTATGCAAAAACAAACTTGGCAATTAGAAGAAACCTAAATCAAATCGATATTTGGTGTGACCACACCTAGCTTTTAAGACAGTTTGATTCAGTTTTTTTTGGTATCAGTTTGATTAGATACACTGGCATGCAGTTTTTGAAGGTACTATGCAGGTTGGTATATATTCTCATATCTTCGCCTTTTCACCCTGTTCCAATTCTGAAAAACGTCGCCTGCTACCCTGGCCAAAAGTTAACTTGGTAACGCCAGACTTTTTTATTGCTTGTTTCGCGAATCCGCCGATATTTGAAGAATACACAAAAAAAACGGGGTTTTTTTTGTATTTCGCGGATCCGCCGCAGTACTAATGGTTGAAATATGGTTTACGCCCTCCGGTGGAGAGCCAACAGGTTTGTTCTGTACATTTAATTTTTTTTCCAGATTCACTTTAATTTAATTGTAGATTAAATACATTTTATTTTCAAATGAAACATTTATTTTTATTTCTTCCTCCTTCCTTGTATTGATTCCACATAGTCCTCGAGAAATTGAAAAGTGTTGATAAATAAAGATTTATTTATATATTTTTTTCCTCCCTCCTCAGTAGATTCTTAAGTAGGAACATCTGAGGAACAAGCAATTAAAAAAAGTCTGGCCTGACCTGATGAAACTGCTCGATGCTCTTATTGCTCAGGTGTAGCATATAGAAGATTCTTTTAGAAGCTCTTGGAGAGCGTGCCACAGTTCTTCTGAAGAACATTTGTCTCACCTGCATCCATCTCTACTTGTAATCCCTCAGTGATGGTACTCATTGATGTTAAGATCAGAACATTGTATGTTGCAAGACTCTGGAACAGTCACATGTGCTTCTTTCTAACTGAATGTTGATCACAGGCATATCATTTATCACGATAATTCTTCAGAATGTAGTCAGTTGTCTAAATTCTAAAGCTTCTCTGCTGTCCTTTTATTTATTTTTGCTTAACCTGCATTTTGACTTTCACTCTTTATGCCTTTTAAATTTGATTACATGTTTATTTAGTACCATCTAGTGAAATCCAAGAGTTTTTAGTCACAGTTTAATCATAAACTATGAATCTTAATCCTCTGCACTGAATACAGCTACATTTTCTTACAGTTGGGTTAATTAAAGCTTCTTTCTTTAATGTTTGCAATTATTTTTGTTACAGTGGGTTTGAGCATTTCTGGTACATACAGATTCTTCCCTAATTTATTACAATATTTTAAGTTTGCAGATTATATTATAAGCATGCCAAATTCCACATTTGAGTAAAAAATTGTTGAAATATAAATTGTTGAAGTATATTTTCATGCATTATAGAATGTAGTAGTATTTGTTATGTTCCCCCTATTGCTGTAACAACATTGTGGACTTGAGGCATGGACTGATGGTCCATGTTATCCAGCATGCTTTCACAAAATATCAAAGATAATATTGTGATATTGATTGGCTTCTCTGTCCTCAAGTGCCCCCATAAATGCTGGATGGGTTTCATTGAGAGAAAGTCCATTACAGTCAGCACTCCTTGGTAATCTGTAGTCTTCAAACTTTGAGATGCACATATTTAAACGCTACTGAAATGGGAAGTTAGGCCTCGCCAAAGGAGTTTCTAATGGGGCGAACTTAAAGTCAGATATAAATGGAAAAATGGATCAGTTACATTTTGTTCAAAATAATTTCTAGGTGTGACAAAGGACATTGGTTCATGTGGACCTTTAATGTTCCTACAACAAATTTCCTTTGATTAAAGATGACATTTCTCCTATAATATCTAGTAGGACTTTATGGTAAACGCATGAAGACACAACCCATCATTCTAAATTTGACTGTGCTGGTTCTCAGCTGGTTGGTTGATTATGTTTTTCTGAAATTCAGCACTGGGCGCTTTAGTTCTACATGGCATATTTTACTGTGCAGGTCAGCGTATATGCCGTCGGGGGACTGAGAGGCCTTGCTATAAGATTGTCTACCACCAGGACACTGCATTCAGGGTGGGTTTTGAGGCGGCAAGGCAGGCGTGCAGGAAAGACGATGGCGAGCTGCTCAGTATCGAAACGGAAAGTGAGCAAAAGCTGATCGAGAACTTTGTTCGAAGCTCATGGGTCCCTAATGGAGACTTTTGGATTGGACTCCGAAGAACTCAAGACTACAGAGTGTCAGGAGCAAAAGGCTGCTCATCACAATATTACTGGCTGGATCAAAACCTGGCCACTTTCAGGTAAGTTCTAAGCTTTCTGGTTTACATTTAGCCCTGGAACTGTCAGCTTAAACGAGTGAACACCTCTCTTTCGAATACTGTATGTGATTCAACTCCATTTTATATGTAAGGGTTGGCCAGCAGATCCTCTACACAGGGTAACATCCACTCCCACACTTGTGATAAATACTATGTCTGCAGTAACACACCCAGACTGCTGGAGGGCAGATTACCCAGACACAGTACTATTAGCCTCACACTGAACAGAAATAAGAGACAGTGTGACACTTTTTTTTTTTTTTTTTTTTTTTTTTAAGAAGTGGCCACCGTTTCCATGGCACCCTGCCACATAGGCCAGCTTTGTGTAGTGTCTGAGATTATTGTCACGCAACAACCTCTGATGTAAAGGCCTGTAAGTCAGTGAAAGTTGCAACTGGACTCTTGGCAGCTGCTCTGATTAATATTCTGTAGGTTTGCTCTTCCAGTTTGGAGGTTGCATGCCTTTACACAACTTGAACTTAATCTCAGAACCAAATGCCATGTGGATCCAGCCATGTCATGAAGTTCTCAGGGAACAACAGGTACTGTGGTTGCCTAGCAGTTAATGTACTGGACTATGGACCAGAAGGTCCAGGTTTCAAATCTCACCCATGACAAGCTGCCACTGTTGGGTCCTTAAGCAAAAATCTTAGCCCACAATTACTTGGATTGTAAGATTGTATTATATGCAAGGCTTTCTGGATAAAAGCATCTGCTAAATGACTTAAAAGTCAATGTTTTCTTCAAAAGTAATGAAAAGGACTATGACTGATGTCATGTGGCAGGCAGACTGTGTGATTTGAAGGTTAGAAGTGTGATTAGGAAGGATATTTTTTGTCACCAAACCAGGTACTATACAATTTTTTGTAATGTTTATAAACCTGTTTCCTGCTCAGAGTAAAAAAATTTACATACAACCCCAATTCAGATGAAGTTGGAACGTTTTGTGAAACGTAAATAAAAACAGAATATAATAATTTACAAATCCTTATTTGAAAATGTCCTTATTTACAACCCATATTACATTGAATACACTACAATGACAATATATTACATGTTCAAAAGGACAAACTTTTTTTTTTTTTTTTTTTAATATTCATTCATTTTAAATTTGCTACTTGCAACATGTTTTAAATAAGTTGGTACAAGGGCCGAACACTAACTAACCAAACTAGCCGAACGTGACTAACACACCCCCATACCGTCACAGATTCTGGCTTTTGAACTTTATTTATCTGGACAGTCCTTTTCCTCTTTTGCCCGGAGGACATGACGTCCATTATTTCCAAAAACAATTGTAAATGTGGACTCGTCAGAATACAGGACAGGACTTTGCATCAGTCCATCTCAGATGAACTCAGACCCAAAGAAGCCGGCGGTGTTTCTGGCTGTTTTGATAGATGGCTTTTGCTTTGCATGGAAGAGTTTTAACTTGCACTAGATGGAGAGATGAACTGTGTTCACCGATAATTGTTTTCTGAAGTGTTCCTGAGCCCATGTGATAATATCATTAACCCATTAAAAACCATGGTCCCCATTTGTGGATCGGGTGTTTTAACTTGCCTACTGATGGTATGTAGGCGTACTAAAATAGAACCGATGAATAGCATTACATGCCGATGGACATGAACTGAAGACCAAGAGTAAAGATTAACATCTAGGCAACCCATGGAGGACGGGTCCCCAGTTGAGTCTTGGTCCTCCCAAGGTTTCTTCCTACTACTTTCAGGAAGTTTTCCTTGCCACAGTCGCCTTAGGATTGCTTAACTTGGGATTGGCCTTTTAAGACAATATAAGATTGTAAAGCTGCTTTAAGACAATGCTCCATTGTAAAAAGCTCTATATAAATAAATTTGAATTGAATATCCATTACAGAACGGTTTTTAATGCAGTGCTGCTGGAGGGGACGAAGGTCACTGGCATTCAGTGTTGGGGCTTTGGACTTGCTGCTTACTTGCGGAGATTTCTCCAGATTTTTCTAAATCTTTGGATGATATTATGGACTGTAGATAAAGAAATCCCTAAATTCCCTGCAATTGCACAATGAGAAATGTTGTTCTTAAACTGTTGGACTATTTGCTCATGTAGTTGTTCGCAAAAGTAGTGAACCCCGCCCCATCCTTACTTGTGAACGACTGAGCCTGTCGGTGATGCTCCCTTTATACCCAATCATGACCTGTTCACCTGTGGAATGTTCCAAACAGGTGTTTTTTGAGTATTCCTCAACTTTCCGAGTCCTTTGTTGCCCCTGTTCCAACTTTTTAGTAACGTGTTGCAGGCATCAAATTCAAAATGAGTAAATATTTGCAAAAGAACTTCTTTGGAATTTGGGTTGTTGAATGATTGTTTCCCACAGACACTGAATAGGGACACATTATCTCCCTGTTACTATTATCATAAGAAACAGCATGTAATATCACTGTAGTATTTATGTAGAGCTCTACAAGGTCATCAGCATGAGTGATTTGAAGCAAACTTTTAGGCAATGTGCTAAAGCTAAAACTTACCCTTGTCGTGTTGCAGGAACTGGATGGCAAATGAGCCCTCGTGTGATTATGAACACTGTGTGGCGCTGTACCACCAGCCCAGTGCTGCTGGTCCTCCGAAGGGTGGCTTAATGTTTAAGTGGATTGATACCAACTGTAACAGCAGAAACAACTTTATATGCAAGTATGCAGAAGGTATGCAAACAGTTATGCAAATCTGAGCTATTACAGTTGTTCCAGAATCGTGGTGCAGTTTAGACTACTGACATTTTGCAAGAGAGTCATTTTTTTTAGAACTTTCTAAGGAATCTCTTCTTCTGAAACAGAAAACTTGCTGATTCCTACGTCTGCAGGAAATTCCAGCGCTCACTCCGGTAAAGAACATTTTATTTTTTCATGTTGTTTACCTTGTAATTCAGTATGAAAGTAGGTAGTCGGTAGAAACTAAACTTTGCAATGGTGTAATATTTTTACATTATTATTAATCATCATGTAAATGCCGCTAAAATACTTATTTCAAAGTGAAAAGGAAAATGTATTTTGTGGGATGAAATAAAGGAACACGGAAAAGAAAAAAGTATAAATAAATGAAAGAGAGAAAAATCATGTGGATATTAAAGGCAGGAGGAAGAAAGAAAGCAAGGTGACGTTAAGAATGACAAATGGAGGAGACAGAAGACAAATAGGAGGAATAAAAAGGTAAAGGGAAGATACTATTAATTATGTATCTTAATGACTAGAAATTATGACTGAGGATAGAAATGTACGGATGGAAAAACGGCAGGTGGACACAAACTGAAAAGAAATGAAGCAAGTGGCGAGGCAACAGAATGAAATGCAGGTAAGAAATGATAACAGAAAAAGAAAATAGAAGCGACAAAGAGAAGAAATAAAGAAAAGACGAGGAGCGCTTGGGTAAAGTAACAAAGAAAAAGCAAGGACATTAAAAATAGATAATAAAAGAGGATAAATAATGGAGGGAAGATGTAACAGTGAGAACAAATAAGTAATGAAAGATGGAGAGAAGGAACGAAACATGAAAATAGGCATCGTAGAGGACAGATACTCACTGCTGGACTAAGAATAATCCACAAATCAAAAGTGTCCATCCACCAGCACTTAGACAGCATTGTCAGAGCACTGATGAAGGAATAGAGGATAAAACAAACTGTGCTACAGTCTCCACTTACAAGGTGGAGCAATATGGAGGAATGGGCAAGGTGCACAGTGAGTAACAACTGTTTAAAAACTCCAGTTAGATCAGACCCAGTGCTGCTGGAGTTTTTAAACACTGTGTTCACTCCCTGTGCTCCTTGCAGTGAAAATGATCCACCACCGTAATAGTACCTGATCTGTTCTGGTCCCGTGGGGTTCCAAAACATTAAAGAACAGTAAGTGGAACTAACGTCGAGAAACAGACTGAATAGAATAAAATGGACAATGAGTGCAGAAACATGGAGGTGTACCTAATAAAGTGACTACTGAGCGTATTCTGTAGTATCATTTAGAAAGGAAAAAGAGATGGGAGGAAAAAGTCAAATAAAAGAGAGACAGAACTAAGAAATGAAAGACTGTGAGAAGGAATGAAGGAAGTGATTAAATAGTACAATGTTTATTTCAATAGTTCCAGCTGAACTATGGAATTGTTTGTAACTTTATCACATGCAGCACAGCTGACAAAACAATGTTTCAGCCATTCGATTAACTGTTTTTAGCCTGCAAGATTTACACAATACAGTCGATTCAGGTTAATGGGACCACATCGGGACGTGATCGTTTTGGTCCTAATAACCGGCTGTTCCGATTAAACAAACATGCCCTATGTTACAAGACGGGATGTGCTATGTA
>JAVSBV010135128.1:0-16967 GCA_033117975.1 Parotocinclus spilosoma | reverse complement strand
ATCTCAAGGATGATCAGTGGAAATAGGATGCACCTGAGCTCAATTTTGAGCTTCATGGCGAAGGCTGTGAATACTTTTCGGACGCACTGTATGTACTGATGAAAAAGATTACCATGTCTAACTATCCAAATTACTTCTCAAACCTCACCGTTTGGTTACACTCCTGATGTGTGAGCATGCAGCATGTGATGGTCTTTTTTGCTAGTTAAAGAAAATGAGCATTTGAGTTTTTGGAAATTAGGTCACACACAGATAAATATAATTGAATACAAATAGTATAGTAGTAATTCTTAGTATGGCTTATTTATTTTCTATATAAAACACAGAGATGCTGGATCCATATATAAGTTAAGGATCCAGTGCAGATTTAGCACTGGATGTGGGTGAAATGTTCAGGAGTAAAGTTGCGAGGTGTTGTAACAAAAGACACATTTTAATAACCAGACAACTGGGTCAGAGCATCATCGATGGGATGCTCCCTGTCAGCAGCGCTATGGATTTACTGATAGATAGATGATCCTAAAGATCAACCTGGTACAATGATTCCCAGCCCAACCCTGCTCCCAGAAAAGTTCTGTATCAAGTACTGGTACTGTGGTAGCCTAGAGGTTAAGGTACTGGACTCTGGACCTAATGGCCACAATTGGGTCCTTAAGGAAGACCCTTAACCCCTCAATTGCTTGAATTGCAATATTGTATGAATTATAAGTCGCTCTGGATAAGGGGTCTGCTAAATGCTGTAAATGCAAAATGTAATGTAAAATGTAAGTATTTGTTCGGTATCTACAATCATCTCCACTCTGTTTCTTTTATTTTGTATTTTTGGTGGCCTAAATCCTCACTGATTATTGCCGTGTGACAACAGTTGTATAAGCCTTGTGTAGTATAATTTACTGATTATGATGACTATATCATATGATGAATTCATTCATTGTCCCTTTGTGTTTGCCCCTGCAGGTTCAGTTCCAGTTTGTGTTGCTGACAGACACACTGTACTCTCCACTCCCTCCTGATCTGCTCCCTCCCAGTGTAGCTAAAGACCGGGACAAGAGACCTTTTCCTCATACCATCGTAGCTGTGGAAGTGCAGGATCAGAAGAATGGAGCCACACACTATTGGACGCTGGAAAAATTGAGGTAATGAAAAAGAACAGCCTTTTCAAACCCAGTGTTTTTTTTAACCTAATGCATTGGTAGCTTTGTTTGAAAATAATTTTATTGTTAACGTCTGTTGTAACATGATTCCATGTGCTGCCACTGATCTGCTTGCACTAGCACAGACCCCCGTCCTAGATGAGAAAAAGAAAATCCTTTCCAGTCTTTTACTTGCTGCTCCCTAGGGGGCACTATTTTACAATGTGAATACATTTGCAGCACGCTGCAGACAACGTTATCCAGAGCGACTGACAACTGATTCAATCTTACAATGTACAATTAATGGGTTAAGGGAATTGCTAAAGGTCCCACCAGTGCATTTAACCCTGTACATCCTGTTTAGTGGCCCTGCGCCCTAACTCCTTCACCTCCACAGTCCTGACTGCTGGCACTTAAATTACAAGACTGGAACGTAGCATTGTGCAAGCTATGCGTTCCATTAACATGTCCACACTTTGAACTTTGTTCTCTACAGACAGAGGCTGGATCTAATGAGGGAGATGTATGATCGTGCAGCTGAAATCCCCAGCAGCAGCGTGGAGGACTGTGATCACGCACTAACCGGAGGAGACCCCTTTTACGACCGCTTCCCTTGGTTCCGCCTCGTAGGGAGGTCAGTTTGTGTTTGTGTGGCTGACAGTGTTGGGGGTAACACAACATACAAAGGGAAACATAACATTAATCAATTTACTTATACTTGCTATAAAATTGATGTTACTGTAATCACATACGGATTCCGTTTTTTAAGGTACTCACAATGCCCATGTTTTTGAGCAAAACAATTGAATTTGCGCTCACATTGTAAACAAACCTCTGTTTATTAGGTGTTTAGTGGCTGTTTATGTCATTTTAGTGGTGGGAGAAACTAAAATGTAAAAAAAACCTAAAAGAAATGCTTTTAGAAGCTTTGAGTTGTTTGAGTCCATTCTAATGAAAACTTTTTTCCAGCAGTGACATCTGCTGGCCAGATTTGAACAACTGCCTCAGGTTCCTTAAATAAACCATTAAGGACTATTATCTGTTATCCTTGTACTTTCTATTTGGAATGGACTAGTTTTTATATTAGGGAGTAACTTAAAAGTAAAGTAATGAGTAATGGAAGTACTTTTTCCAGGGAGTAAATCAGTAATTATTATTTTATATACAGTCGATTCTGGTTAATAGGACCAGACGCTTGTTTGGACCAAATCCTAAAGTACCAAAACAAATCCTATAATATACGTGTAATGTTATTTGCTTATTTGGACCAAAATTCTGCTTAATCGGACCAAAGAATGTGTACAGTATGTAATATCCGTAAAGAAACTCTTTGTTTCTGCCCGAAAACTCCCGAGTTTCTCCCTAGCCCTCTACTGACACCTACAGGTCTTTGCCTAACATTTCCATTTACTACAAAAAAGCCATAAGTCGCCACTGCAAAAGCGTGTCAGATCACACTGGATAAGTTCTTCAAATGTTGTCTGGAATTTAGTAAGAACTTATTTTTACAGTATTATGCTTCGCATGCTGAGTACCTATACTATGTGTTGTAGATTGTTTCGAAAAACTTGGTTGCAAATTTATTTTTTAATGAACAAAGTTCGTAAGCAACAGTAGTACATGTCTGTACCCTCGCTATACGTGTAAATCACACAAAATAAAGGTTTAATAAACATTTAATATGTTACATAGCACATCCCGTCTTGTAACATAGGGCACGTTCGTTTAATCGGACCAGCCGGTTATTAGGACCAAAACCATTGCATCCCGATGTGGTCCCAGTCGGTATCGACTGTATATGTTTAAAATCTGATGATGTTCAGGTCATAATTATGCATAAATATGAAAAATGACTAAAGAGTGCACAAACCTTTAACCTGATGAACAACACATCCTATGTGCCCCACATACAGTATTAATAGACACTCATTAAAGCCTGTGCATCTTTGGGTGTACATGGCACAAACATGCATGTGTTAAAAAGACAAAAGACTAATGCTCATTGGACAAATGGCTTTGTACTTACTAAATGGCACTTGAATGAACACACTGCACAGGCGGTGAATGGAGTGCAAAAAACATATTGCCATTTACTGAGCAGTATTATTGCCATTTTTATTTTGTGCCTCCCTGAAGCTGATGATGGACTGGTCAAGTTCTCAAAGGGAATCAGGAATGTGACTTCTCAAACTTTAGTAAAACCATGTCAGTACACTCACATGTGCAAGGATAAAAAAGTGTTATTTTTTTAAACGACTTTAGATTAGGCATGTATCTAACTGCAGCTTAGACTTAGATTTTGGTGGTTCAGTAGGTATAGCCAGCTGCTGGAAAATAAATCCTGGGTTCAGTCCCAGACGGGGCTTGCAACATTAACTTCGAGTAGTGCATTTATACAAAAAGACCCCAGCTACAGTGGTGCTTGAAAGTTTGTGAACCCTTTAGAAATTTCTATATTTCTACATAAATATGACCTAAAACATTATCAGATTTTCACACAAGTCCTAAAAGTAGATAAAGAGAACCCAGTTAAACAAATGAGACAAAAATATTATACTTGGCCATTCATGTATTGAGGAAAATGATCCAATATTTAAAAAAAAGTGTGTGAACCTTTGCTTTCAGTATCTGGTGTGATCCCCCCATGCAGCAATAACTGCAACTACACGTTTCCGGTAGCTGTTGATCAGTCCTGCACACCGGCTTGGAGAAATTTTAGCCCATTTCTCCGTACAGAGCAGCTTCAACTCTGGGTTTACTCAAATTAACTGCTCACTTTAGGTCCATCTACAACATTTCGAATGGATTAAGGTCAGGAATTCTAAAACTATTAACTAATTAGTTAATAAATTAACTTATTTAACCAACCAAGGGTTCACAAACTTTCAAGCACCACTGTACTCACACAGTACTCTCCAAGCCTGGATAAATGACCCTTAACGAGAGCACCTGAGAGAGGATTACTGCTTGTTATGTCTGGGTGGAAAACATGTTTTAAAAACCACCAGCCACCACTGCTGAATACCCATTTTTAAATATGGTGGTTGATCATTAATCCTTTCAGGAGGGGTTGCTAGTAGCTAAAAGCATGCTAGTAGCCCAGGCACTCTTGTGCCATAAACACTTACACTAAATACCAGAGGCCTAGCTCAAAATCTATTTGCATCTTAGAGAAGAATGAAGCTTTGGTGTGGGGAGATCTTTTAGTAAGCTGATGACTTCTAACATATCCACAATCTATGGCATGGACTGCAAGATCCACACAGAAGTGGTTGTGGGAACACAATAATTAAGTTTTGTAATGGCTCTCTTAGAATCCAGACTTGAATGGTAAAACCTTTTGTACAAATCGTTCCATTGTAAAAAATAAAATACACAGTTTAATAAAACTATGAAACTAACTGTAAGACTGCATCAGTGTATCTGCCAAATCACTAAATATAAATTAACTCCATAATGAAAAATTATAAATCAATATGTGGCCTGGTTTATCCCGTTTGGCTAATGTGGGTTTAAGACATAACCTTGAGACTTCTATTCTTCTGAATCAATATTGAATCTCAATAAGAGAATCAATATTTGTGTTTCAGTCATTCACTTCTTTATCAGCAATACTTATCATCTGAGTCAGAAGATGTCAGAGTCAGAGTCTGGCATGCAACTAATTCTTAATCATTTATGGTGTCTCCCCCAAATTTGCCGGTATATACACAAAGAAATCAAAGCTTAAATTTAATTGTTGCCAAATATTGAAAACACACCACACAACTCCACATGGGTTTGGTAATACAGATCAGAAGTGAAGAATTATGCCATTTCCCCCGTTTAGCTACATGTATGATGAATCATGGTACACAAGTGCTTCAAATACATCAACATAATTCAGTTGAAATACCTTCAAGGTCTCATTGTAGCTTGGACTGATAGTGCTACGCTTGATAGAGGTCTTCTTCTTGCTCTTACGAGATCTGTCTGGGAGAAGGTAGCTCTTGACATACCTACAATATGAAACAAAAAGTGATTTACTGTATGTATTAGTGCAGTAACAGAGTCCACCAGAAGTCCTTCTTCTGAAACCAAAACAGAAAGCTGGTTCAGGTTCTCGGGTACCTGTGTTAGGATATTATGCCACATCACTGACAATGGTACGAAGAGGCACTTGGCTGAAGAACTACTAAAGTAAAAAAAAAATGTTTGTGTTTAAGTTGAAATAAAATATTTTCTATATGGTTCAAATAAGGACTGATGGATTTATTCTTAACCACAAAAGATGTCACTTCTTGGTCTTCACAGTGTAAGCAGGAGAAATTTCTTACCTAAAATTAATGTCATCATTGGTGCATGTTCACTTGTAACAATTTTATTTTTTAATTTAGAAAACTTTTCAACCATAGGAATCAAATCTTTCTGAAATATTTTTTTCTGTACTACAAAGCATTTATTTGACTCATACTAGCTCATACTAGTTTTCTGGCATTCATGCATGCATAATATATATACAAGACAGACTATTATTTCCTATTATAATTCTTAAGACCCCAGCCGTTAAAATGAACAGACATTGACACATAACTACATCCTATATACTTATAGTACTGTACACTTAGGTCTTTTATAATTCAATGAATACTCTGTTGGTTCTTTATTTAAGTTTTAGTGGTCACTGCAAAACTTTGTAGTTCTGCAAATACCATCTGTTTCATTAAAACAAGTCCACTTTGTTTTGTTCTCTAATGGTCAGGACCCCCACAGGACACCACCGATCAGGTACTATTTGGGTGCATTCTCAGCACTGCAGTCACATAGATGTGGTGGTGGTGTGTTAGTGTTGAGCTAGTATGACTGGATCAGTCACAACAGTGCTGCTGGAGGTTTTAACCACTGTTCATTCACTCCACTTTATTAGAGAAATTCACTTTATTACTCCACCTTGTACATGTAAACTGAGAGACAGCAGTTCATATTGTTGTTGCACAGTTTGTATTAGTCATCCTCTAATCCTTCATCAGTTCTCTCAGGATGCTGTCTATAGGATGCTGGTGGCTGGACATTTTTGACTGGCGGACTATTTTCGAACCAGCAGTGACACTGAGGTGATTTAAAACTCCAGCGGCACTGCTGTGTCTGATCCACTTATACCAGCTCAACACACACTAATACACCACCAATACATCAGTGTCACTGCAGCAACCACTAAAACATAAATAACATATAAGCAGAATAGAAACTGAAAAATCCCACACGTCCAAGACTTTTGCCTAACACTGTATATTTTTGTTTATACTTATTGTGATTAATATCATTATTACAATCACTTTCACTATCTACTATGTTTACTCACGGGTTGCACTTTTTTCTGGTCGGATCACCGTATGCAAGCTCTTGGCACTCTTTGATCAGAATAAACAGACTTTGAGCTCTGTCATCATAGTGGAGGGTGAAGACAATATCCCCGCTCACAGGCACAGTGTCATAATCTCCTGCCTCGCTGTACACACTCATCATGCTACACAAAGTGCTCTGCAACAAAGCAAACATATTCTTTTATGTACCACTAAAGTTTACATGCAAGAAAAAGCAAGAACACAACAGTGTTTTACCTGGGAGCCATAGAGATTGGATCCACAGTTACCCACAGCCTGTCTGTGAATATTGACCAAATTATCAATATCCTCCTCCTCCTCCTCCTCCTCGTCCTGCAGATACAGGAGACTTAAAGATATGCAGCTACCAACTTATGCTGCATGCATTAAACTGCAATGCTTTGTAAGATTTCATAAGATCAGTGTGTGTAGGATGCTAGTTTCTTAAAAATGATGTGTTTGCCTTAATGTTCATACAAAAGAGAGAAAACTCACTATGTTGAGACCTGGAACTGACTTGCTTCTGTCTCCCATGGAGGCTTTGGTGTCCTCCATTCCATCACAGCGCACATCTATTACAGAAGTTGGCTTAATATCTAAGTAAACATAAACAATGGTCATTACTCATCTAAATAACACTCATCACCCCTGCCCTGCCCTTAAAACTTATAATACCTAGGGCCCTATTTTAGCGATCAATAGGTATCTTGACAACTACGCACCGTGTAGCTTGATTTAGGGTGAGTCAGTGTGTCTTTGCTATCATAACAATAGGAAAGGTACATATTGCATGGTGTGAAATGTGCAAAAGGCATGTACTAATTTTCTTTATTAATAATGGGTGTGTTTTGGGCATAACATGCAATAAACCAATCAGCATTTTACTTGCTTTTCCCTTTAAGAGTCAGGTTCCAACTGACTTTGGTGGGTTTCAGTGACAAATAGTAGATGTAAACAGTTAACTTTAACACAGTTTTTTTTAACAAAATATAGATTTGGTGGGGTTGAAATGTGCTTTATTTTTAATCTGAGTATGAATTAAAGGTATTACCTGATAGTTTGTGTACTCTTCTAATACTCCTCTTAAAAATGCTGTCAACATTATTCAGCGACTCAGGACATATGTTAATGTGGTGGATTAGACAAGACTTTAAAAAATAAAGAAGAGATATCAGTCAATTTAAGTCATGCAGCTCAGCAGTATATAACATTCACTTCACACTGATCAAGTGTTGCACCAAGAATTTAGACTAGAAGGAATTTAGAATTTTCTCCACTGCTGCATAAGCATGACCTAAAACATGATCAGATGTTCAAAAAAGTCATAAAAATATACAAAGAGAACTCAGTTAAATACATGAGACAAATATTATTTATGGTCACTTATTCATTGAGGAAAATGATCCAGTATTAAAAACTGCAAGTGGCAAATGTATTTGAACCTCTAGGATAAGCAGTTAAATTTGAGTGCCCTGTTTTACAACCCCAAATCAGAAAATAAGATAACAGATCTAATCATCAATAAAGCAAACAAACAAAAACAAATGCACTGTTTCTTACGTTTAGTTTGACTATTATTTGGTTTCGGACAATATTTAAATCCAAAATATTTCATGTCTTGTCTGGTCAGTGTCATTCCAGGCCTGCAGCACATGATAAATATTTGGTACAAAAGCAGACAAAACATGGTTAGAGGATTTCCAGTTTGTCAATAAATTGGATGTGGATAAATATGTTTTAAATGTTTAAAATTTTCCTCAAAGAAAAC
This sequence comes from Parotocinclus spilosoma, assembly GCA_033117975.1. Lineage (NCBI taxonomy): Eukaryota > Metazoa > Chordata > Actinopteri > Siluriformes > Loricariidae > Parotocinclus > Parotocinclus spilosoma. Next base: position 8,703 of record JAVSBV010135128.1, on the reverse strand, counting down.
TGGAAGGGATTGCATATTTATTTCTCCACAGTGCATATTATTAACTGATCCAAGAAATCTGGGTCTACACTGCGCCTAAACTATACACCCATAATCTCTGTTCTCTCAGATGGAACTCCTTTAAGAACCAGCCAGTCATTCATCTGTAGTTGGTATAACCACATGAGCAAGAGATTCCTTTGGCAAACTTTCTCAAGCACTTCATTATGGAGCTGCATTCATAAATGCCATTCATAAATTTACTCCCCCATAAAAGAAGACTTTTGTCAACCATGTCTAGAAGCATCGCTGACTTGATGGAATCTTATATGGGAAACAAATCACACAGTGGAAACAAATCAGTATTCCAGGTCTTTTTGCAACAAGTGGACACCATGGATTCCAGACCAAAGACAAAAATGGCAATACAAAAACTAGGGTCGATCATGTTATATAGGGGTTGTGTCAGTTCACAACTGTTAACCAGTAGTGGTGGACCTACACAGATGACTACAAGAGCAAGTTGTGTAAAAGTCCATAGGATCCCAAAGGAAACTAGGGTAACATCTAAGCGACTATGGGCCTCTGTCGCATTTTCAAAAGTTATTGTTCATTAGTCTGTCATCAGAAGTACACTGAACATCAGTGGTATGTGTGACTGGGTTGTTAAAAAAAAAAGACATTGCTGCCCATCTGCAGGAATGGGATTATATTTATCCAAGCTGAGGAACAGGACTAATCAACTGTTACCAGAAATGTTTAGGTGCAGTTATTCCTGCACCAGGTACTGAAAGCAAAGGTTCATATACTTTTGCCACTCACATAATATGAGATCATTATCCTGAATAAACTAACTAACCAACTACTTGTTGCATTTGTTTAACTGGGTTCCCTTTATCTACGTTTAGGACTTATATAATGACATTTTATATCACATCTATACTGAAATATAGAACATTCTAAAGACACAATTTCTTAAGCGCCACTGAGTAGACTTTGCTAATTTACTTATGTGAATATTAAAAATACTAAACTTATCAAACTGTGTCCATAAATGATTGCAGCTCAGTGCAGTGATGGCACAAAACAGGGCTTAGATTATACAACATTAGGAATTAATGCCCACTTACAGTCTCTGTAGCAACAGTGGACCCAGAATGATTGTGGGTTTCTGTGGAAGGAGACACATAGGATGCAGTGGAGCCTTCTGGACCCAGCCTTTTAACCATATCTTCTCTCCTAGTGTCAAGAGAACTTCTATTCATTGTGCTCAGTCCTCAGTAAGCATAATTATTTTTGTGTTGTAGTTAAACAAAAAATCTGCACCTCTGCTGACCATTGGACAGACTGTTATAGAAAGCGTCGGTCTCAGCTTGGATACTGGTAAAACTGTCTTTCTTTGCTGAGTCTGAGTTGCTGGACTGCAATTGCTCACTGGATGGGTTTGATGGCTTTTTTTCTTTCTTGCAAGTCTCGTCTCCATTTATATACACAGTCTTGCATCTAAAACATTTATTTATATTACATATACCTTTACATATAAAATAATGTTTTAGAATTTACTCAAGTGAGAGTTGGACCCATCCCACCCCCCTTGCCATGAACTGGGTTTAGCATGCTGCAAAGTGAATCAGTAAGTGATTTGTCTAAATCAAGAACAAAAATTCCACTGGCATTAGTTTTAATGTTTAAATGCCATTTTTGTTCTTGTGAAGAACCCAATTTACATGGAATAAATATATTCACATTCATTTGTGAGTAACTGCTGCTCGTTATTTATGAGAATGACAAACCTCTCGTTTTCTTGTGAAATGTCCTTAAAATTGGGATGGGGTACAGGTAAAGTTTGGCTGGTGTTTAGCTCTGAAGTATTCAGCAGCACTTCCCCTGCAGTTTCCCGCTTCTTTGCTGGGTTAGTACCATGCCAGATTGAGAAAGAGGAAGTTGTGAACACAAAAAGTCAAAAAGTCAGTAGCTCACTACAGTGCTTCATTTTCATTCTCCAATCTAGGAAAATAAAAGCAAACACTGCCGTTTATCACATTTCAGATATCTGTTTCCTGCACTCACTTGGAAGCCTCTTCCTGAGCGAGACTCGCACTATGTCATGGCCAGGACTTGAGTAAAAGCGGTTAACCCTCTGGTCATAGAACCAGTCCCCTGTGCTTTTCTTTAGGTCTCTGGAAACAAAGCAGCTCTTCCATTAAACATTAACTTGCCCCATTAAAGCCGAAGGTCTAGTTTTCCAGCTCAAACCACCTGAATTAAACAGGAAGAAACATATATTTGTACTTACACTTCTTTGGCACAAACATTGCACAGCCAGGATCCATTGGCTTGAACAGAACGGCAGTTTCGGCACACTTGATGTTTGCATGCGGGGCATTGGTTAATACCAGCAGCTAAACGGCCCAGTGGCTCCTGGCAGCGCCCACAGCTGTGCTTACTGTAGCTCTCATTGACGCGCTTTGCTCCCTTTCTCCTGATGTCCAACAACTCTGCTTTAAGTCTCCTGTAGATATGAACAGACATTTTGATCTACATAAGTAACACAAACATTTCAGTGTAAACCACAAAAATGCAATGTATTAACGGCATCCAAGCCCAGACCTGTGAGCTCCAGTTACTAACAAGATGCTGAGCTACACCTGGTGTGCTTGGTTATAAAACACAGCAAATGTGCAAGGCCTTAGATTAAATGGAAGGCTAATTAATTCTGCACTCACTTCACACGTTGATCCTCTAACCGTCTCAGTTCCTCATCTCTGTGAAGCACCTCCAAGATCAGTTCTCTCTCAGAATCAGTGAGGAAGGACGTGTTGATTGTCTCCATGGTCTGCACCATCTAAAAACCTGTTTGCCCCTTCAGGCACCAAATACGACAAGCCTCCGTAGCTGGACTGATGCCTAGAGTCAACAAAACACTGCTATAGTCAACAAAAGTGACATGTGCTATTTTGCACAGGCAGAGTCTGGCTATGTATGCATGTGCACCCTTCTGATTAAGCAAATAGTAGAGGCCAGTGCTGTTTGGAAAAAGGGTAGAGACTTGGACAGACATGGCAAACAGAGGGAGTGTTCCTTCCTTCAACGCCTCCAAGCAGAGTATGCCAAAACCTCGTAAGCCAGTGCAGACACATTAACAGAATAGCAGAAACAGACCAGGAAGACACATTTAAAACTTATCTGACATTCTAAAGTCAGAAATCACTAACCTGACATTGATCTCATTGCAGTTATACCAATATTTCGACTCTACAAGTCATTTGGGGATCTTAAGTTATGTGGACAGTTCCAAGAACACACAAAAATGGAAAAAAAAAAGGTCAAGTTCTCACAGGCAGCATGACTCGTGTTAAGCTACACAGCAAGGTCAAGAATCATGAGAACCAAATGTTCATGCTGTTTAGCATGAATTGTGGTGCAAAACTGTGTCCCAAAAATGTCCAGTCGTTAGTAGAAGAAAACTTAAAACAAACAATATTATGAGCACATCTCATTGTTCCCACCCTGAAAGAACACAGAGCTTTGGGTGGAGCTCCTTGGTTAACATTTATTTAATGATGTGCTCAGTGGAGCATATACCCTACCCTGTGGAGGGCTTCTTTGTGCAGTTTTGTGTTAAAAAAAATAATCTACAAACTGGTTTGGAGTGAATATCCAATAACAGGCTTAGTGTCAGGGTTTCCTTGCATTGTTTAAACAATCGAGGAAAGGTGAGAGTAAATAGTTCACCAAAAAGGTCTTGACAAAAGTCTAAGCTTCCTGATGATTATCTTTAAAGCCTTTGTCCATCGTTATGGACAGGAATGCCATCACTTACAAGCCTTGAAACAAACAGATAATCAGACAGACAAACAAATAATTTAAACCCTTTGTGGTGACACAACAGTTAAGACACTAGACTATTGACCAAAGGGTCTAGGGTTCAAGTCAGTTCAGTTTAAGGCACTCTCCTACCAAGTTGCCACTGTTTTCTCCTTAACACACAATCCTTTGATTCTATGGTAAGATTGTATAAGCTGTCAAACGCTCTTGATAAGGGTGTGTGCTAAATATCAATATAAAATGTAAAAGGTCAATTTCATTCAAAGCACCTCAACAGTTAAGTTAATAATAAAGAATAACGAATGCAGAAAGCTTTACAAAACGTGGACAATTATCAAAAAAGTTTTCCCAGTAAAAAAGTAAAAAAAGTTTGCACATCACTTATCGGCACAATTCATATGAAATTATAAACACAGGCTACCTCGACTGAATGATGTTTATCTGGATGTGATGGAGTCTAAGGTCAATAAAACTAACCAGTAAATTATGAACAACACGCATCACAGTCAACACTGGTCAGAATATGGAATTACAGCCGTCCAGGCATGGGAAAGTGCTTCATTTAAGTCTGTATCTTCTAAATAAAAGTAAACCACAGAGGGAGAATCGTATAACAGCCGCTGTTGTGTGAATGTAACTTACCGACGCGTTGCCTCTTATGTGTCCAAACAACAGTGCTGGTTGTAAAAAAAAAAGGCTATATTAAGGCGAGTTTGGTTCCGAATCGGGATATCGACACAGATGCACTTCAGCACGGCTTCTTTCTTCATACACTAACGCATGAGTTTCCACAAGATCTCCAGATAAGCTCAGTACCGCCTCCGATAGACTGATTACATTTTCCAACAGAGCACATTGTCTGTCCTAATGCAGGCCCGAGTAACAAAACACAGCCTAGCAAAACAAATATGTATATGTAAATATGATTTATAGATGAACATAGTCTATAGACTATTAACCTATATAAGAATAGGTTAAGTAAATAATAGCCTATATTAGATTAGCTTTTGGGTTGCTGTTAGTTATATTATTTATTGTATACGTGTCTATGTAGATTGTCAGTCCCATCATATCTTTCTGTCTCCATCACACTATTAAAGCTGATCAGTCAATATCATCCACAAATCTACTGACTTGTCAATATCACAGTTTGTGGATTGCTAGGTACTATACTATATACCTAAATACACGTAGTGACAAGAAAACACACAATCAGATGTTGGATTGCTGGTTGAAAAAACAATAACATGAAGTTATGTCACAAACAAATATGTAAATGAAAGGTGTGATTGGGTTAGGCACTGGGTCTTGCCACAGGAGGATGTTAAAAAGTACTTCCCCTGTTGCCCTATAAAAACGCTATTGGCCTTACTTTTGGGTAGTGTACCTCTTGGTAAGCAATCATTGACTGATAGACATGCCTCAAACGATCAAAGACAATTTGACAGACTTTAAGAAAGGACTCATCACTGGAGTGAGAGTAGCAGGATGGTTGAACCAATTGCTCACCATCTAGCCCATTTAATTATATGTCTAGTTTTGCACAGTTTTTCTTAATGAATCTAGCCCAGACTTTTTTATTGCTTGCTTGGATCCGCCGACGATCATATTTGAAGAATACAAAAAAATATATTTTTTGGTATTTCGCGGATCCGCCGCAGCACCAATGGTTGAAATAAAAAATATATATTTGTTTAGCTTTTTCCGCCCTCTGGTGGAGAGCCAACGGTATTGTTCTGTACATTAATTTTTTTCCAGATTCACTTTAATTTAATTGTAGGTTAAATACATTTTATTTACTTCCTTGTATTGATTCCACATAGTCCTCGCGAAATTAAAAAGTGTTGAAAAATAAAGAATTATTTATATTTTTTTCCCCTCCCTCCTCAGTAGATTCTTAAGTAGGGACATCCCAGGAACAAGCGATTAAAAAAGTCTGGCCTTACTATTCTCAAAACATGGCATCTTGCCCTGTGACTATAGGCAGTCTTCAAAACAAAAGTCCCCCACAGTATATCACATGCCTTAGCCACTCAGTTCAAAACAGCACACACAATTAAATCAATAAATTGAATAAAGGTATTGATAATCCATTTTGGGGGTATTTACATGCATGCTGTGACATTCAAAGTTTAAGTTTAAGATGTGGCTTAACTCACTTAAAAATAACAGCACAGAAGTTTAAGTGAAACAATAGATTTCATTTAGGTGCATAAACATTGAAACCATTCTTAAATTCTACAATGGAAAAGCTGGCAATAAATAAAAAGCGTTGGAAATAAAATGCTAAATGAGCTTAAAATAAACACTTAGTACAAGATTTAATACAAGGGTTTATAAAACAAACCCATACAGTTTAAACATGAAACTGTCTTTTAACAGCAGACTGTACTGAGTTCTCCTAATCCATAAAAACGGGCTTCATCTGTGGAACAGAGAGAGAGAAGGGAAAGAGAATAAAAATGAGTATACAGACATAGCTCAGTGTACAGAACTATTTATTAAATTATTAAACTTAAATTATTTCTTACTTGTCAGAGCGTATTTAGGCTCTTCATAAACTGTAGAAGCAGCCATCTGCCATCAGGAGCCTTTATTATTATTCCTCTAAAACACAAATCATTAAAAAGGGTTAAAATGATGATTTATCTTGTGTTAACATCACCAATTTTGCATAAACACTTCAAGACTGATGCTAGTTATGTCCCAGCAAATGTGTGCATGTCATACTTCTTTGGAAAAAAAGAAAAAGTGGATCATATAATACATTTGAGAGCATGGTTATAAGGAGAAAATGAGACCTAGGCAGATAATGTATAGAGTCTTAGATTATAACTTTTGGAGGCTGATCCTTTAAAAATATATGTATAACATCGTCTAAATATTATGTCAACACAGCAAAGGGGGAACATAAACACTCATCACCTATGAAAGCTGTTTTAAAAAAATTCAGCGTTAGCCAGTATTTAATATGCTGTTGTTGTTGTTGTTGTTGTTTTTAACATACGATAAGCATTAATGGCTGTTTACCCCGATTCTAGTCATGAGTTACACTCATACCGGAACAATTAACCTAAAACATGTCTTTGGAATGTGGGAGGAAACCTGAGTGCCCAGAGTAAATCCGTGCAGGCATTGGGAGAACATGCAAAATACACACAGGCCCGAGCACACTGGAGATGTGTAGCAACTGAGCTAACCACTCAATTTATAAATATGGTATGTTTTGTAGTTTAAAAAACATTTTACATTTACAGTATTTAGCAGACACCCTTATCCAGTGCTACTTAAAAGTCATACAGTCTTACAATCCAAGCAATTGTGGGTTAAGGGCCTTGCTCAGGGACCCAACTGTGGGAGCAGGATTTGAACCCTAGGCCATTAAGTCCAGAGTCCAGTACCTTAATCGCTAGGCTACCACATTCCCCTTACTTCTCCTACCCCTTTCTACAGATTACTGCCTGGAAAATATTCTTTACAGTAGAAGTGCTGAAGGTAAAAAGACTCAAATGTCCTTTTCTGTCTTACTTTGTACTTTTTTTAATGTTAGATGCTACTATATAAAACAAAACACCTAGTCAGTAGATACAATTAAACATTATGCTACGTAATAACAGGAAGAAAGTGAAGTGTTTTCAACCATGCTCAGGCCATGCCATTAACATTTACTACAAACTTGTTTGACTAAATAAATTAGTTTTATTCTTACAATTATTATTATTATTAGGTCACCCACACAGTCCTCATAAGGTTGTGTTGACATAAAGGCTCTTTTATACTTCAGTAAGGATTTATGGCCAAATCTGGTGCCAATGATACGTTCCCAACAGGCTCGATTACAAACATGGATTTTCTCAGTTGACAAGGCTAGGATCTCCCCTCTGTCGTGGCTCGCAACCTAGGGGTGACCATGGACAACCAACTGTCCTTTTTTTCCCACAACGTCTCTCGGTCGTGTCGCTTCCTTCTTTACAACATCAGAAGGATCATTCCATTTCTTTCCACAGAGGAAACACAGATTCTGGTTCAGTCCTGTTACGAGATGTGGTGCTTTTTTGTGGGACCCAAGGACAAAATCCCATGACGTATAATAATAATGGGGAAATAATATCGAATAAATAAAAGGGGATTAAGAGTGGAGCGAAAGGCTCCTGAACACAAAAAAAGCCAAAAGGATGAAGGGGTGTGCTGATTGTGTTGCGTCCCGGCTGGGAGCAACGCGCAAACTGATCTCGAGAGGGCGCCCGAAGCGCCAACGGGGCAGGCGTGCAGAGAGCACGATTTGGGAGGTCTCCCAAGTGGCGAGGCACGGAGGTAGTCCGAACGCCAGAGGGCAAAGGTGAGCTCGGACACGCATGTAGCGCGGGAAACCCATGCCAGGGCGCGTATAATTCAAACGGGTGGCCACTCTAGCTGGGGCGTGTCTCATTACGAGAGGGCAGCCGACTAGAGTGAGGCTCAAAAGAACACAAAAAGGGGTGAGCGTGAGCTCGGGCGCACGTGTTGGTGCGAGTAAGCCGGCCCATCCAGGACTAGCAGCCGGCTGGAGTGAGGCTCGTTGGGCGCCGACGACGGAGGAGCGTGAGCTCAGGCGGTGCGAGGAGCGTACGAGTACGGGACGGGAGACCCTCAAAGTGCCCCTAAAAATATTAAATACCTCGGGGGTTCCCCCCATACGCGTCCATCGACACTAAAAGCCCCCGGAACGTTACCACTATCCCTAAAGGTGTGCGTAAGGGCGCGAGTGCGCCGGTGGTCGGGGGGGGGGGGGCGTACTGAATAGAGACGACCTGGCCCCGAACAGCTCTAAAACCCAAACCTAAATAGCAGGAGAAGCAGCTGTTAGGAATCAGGTCATAATTTGGATACTGGATATAAACCGCCTCACCGATAGCT
>JAVSBV010135109.1:0-16969 GCA_033117975.1 Parotocinclus spilosoma | reverse complement strand
TCTTTCTCTCTCTCTCTTTCTCTCTCTCCCTCTCTCTCTCTTTCTCTCTCTCTCTCTCTCTCTCTCTCTCTCTCTCTTTCTCTCTCTTTTTCTCTCTCTCTCTCTCTCTCTCTTTCTCTCTCTCTCTCTCTCTCTCTCTCTTTCTCTCTCTCTTTCTCTTTCTCTCTCTCTCTCTCTCTCTCTTTCTCTCTCTCTCTCTCTCTCTCCCTCTCTCTCTTTCTCTCTCTCTCTCTCTCCCTCTCTCTCTTTCTCTCTCTCTTTCTCTCTGTCCCCCTTCTCTTTTTCTCTGTCTTGCTCTTTGACACAGTGCAGTTTATATTAATAACTGATCATGATATTCTCAGGCCGTGATTCTCAGACACATGACTTGTAGTAATTCTGAATGTGCACCAGTTGCATCAGTGGTTGAGGACGAGGCATCTAACCTCTTACCATTTTAAAATACCACACCCCTAGAGACAAGTCTTTGTGGTAGGGCAGGAAGAATTGTGATTATGCCAATGATGTTCGCTACTCAAGTGTTATTACCAGTACTTAGAATTTAATTGGTCTTTTATGATGGATTCCTCTCACACAGCCACAGTCTCTCCCATTTACAGCAGCTGCTTTGCTTTTTTGAGCTTCGAGAAGATGAAAAGAAGCCAAGTCTGGCCGGGAGAGTCCGTTCTTCTTACTTGATCATTACATAGACAGTGTGGGCAGTGGAGTGTGTTGTACGACAAAGATCACATATGCTGCTTTTTGGTTTGCCCAGTCGAATGACCATAAGATCAACGACCATTCAATTTAATGACAAAAGCCCCACCAATAATAATTTACAACAGGAAATAACAATCCTTAAGCCTTAATAAATAAAAAAGCCTGTCAGTCATATATGTGTGCATGTAACTACAGACTGCTGATGGGTTTAGATTTTTTTGTGCATGTTACTCATGTTTGTGTACTCTGTTGTAAGTAGAAATCCTTTGTTTGTCCACCTGCTGTGTGTTTTTTGCGTATCTTCCCAGTGTCAGCTTAGATTTTACTCCTGGTACTTTGGTTTCCCTCCCACCGTACAATCACATGTATTAGGTTAACTGATTCCTCTAAATTGGCCAATGATAAGTGTGATGTTATAACCTTGGAACTGTTGTGAATATAGCCATTGATGCTAATGCAACATTAAATAATGACAATAGTACTAGTAGTACGGCACTGTGGTAGCCTAGCGGTTAAGGTGCTGGACTCTGGACCTGATGGTCCTGGGTTCAAATCCCACCTATTCCAAGCTGCCACAGTTGGGTCCCTGAGCAAGACCCTTAACTCACCATTGCTCGAATTGTAAGACTGTATGAGTTGTAAGTCGCTCTGGATAAGGGTGTCTGCTAAATGCCGTAAATGTAAATGTAGTAGTACTAGTAAAAATAAAATTGATAGTAAAATACACAACATTGCTCACAAAATTAGGGGATATTTCAGAATGAAGTTTTAAACAGTGTTTATAAACTAGTTCATATTCACTTGCTGAGTCTCTGTTTCATCTTGGTGATGCTCCTTGTTGTCCATAACACCGTCTATCAGTGCATTTTTGGCTTCTGTCAATTCAATTCAAATTGATTTATATTGTGCTTTTTACAATGGTGCATTGTCTCAAAGCAGCTTTACAATCTTATATCATCTTAAAAGGCCAGTTGAGCAAGCCTAGGGCGATAGTGGCAAGGAAAAACTTGCTGAAAGTAGGAAGAAACCTTGGGAGGACCAAAATGTCAACATAATTGTAAGGTCCAGCGTGCCATCATTTTAAATGTTTTGGTTTTCCCCTACCCAGAGCCACCTAATGCAATGACAATGCTGATATGAACATGGTGGTGCAAGTGGTTAGTGCTGTTGCATCACAGCTTCAGTAATTCCCAGTGTGCCTCTTAACATGGACTCCACCTGCATGGCATTTGCTTTGTCTTGCCTTCTGGTTTCCTCCAGTTTCTCTGGTGTCCTCTCACATTCCAAAGACGAGCATTAGGTCAAGTGGACTCTCTAAATCGCTCCAGTGTGTACATTTGATGAGTACAGGATCAGTTGCTTTTGTCATGGATATAGCGCTTTTTACAAGAGCAAAATCTTTTTACACCTAACATATTCTATACATTGTGTAAAATGGCATAGTTTATGACCAGGACATGTCTGAACGTCATGTCATATGCTATGCTTAGTTATGCTATTTGGGTTAAATGTTGATATATGATATATATGAAATAGATGGTACTGTGTATTGAGTAAATAGCCAGGCTATTTTCTAGGGTGTTTTATTAAGGTTAAGGTTAAGGTTTATTTATTATTGACCACCACATTGAATTTCTATTTTTACTATAAAATAAATATATATCATTATAGTTTAAGTAAGTATAAGTAAAGTAAATTTATATAGTAAAGTAAAGTAAAGTATATAGTATAAGTAAATTTGTCGCTCATGCATGTAGCATCAACCCTCCTGCCTCTCTGTGCACTCACCATCATCTTTACAGCACCAGGCAAATATTACTCAGCATTCAGTCTGCTCACACTAACCTGTGTTTAATAAAACCTTCTTCACCAGATTCACTGTTTGGTGAATCATTCCAGTTGCTGTACCACATCAAATGATGTTATCTGGCACGGTAATATATAGATTGAATAGGTTAATAATGTAAATAATAAGGATAGTAACCTCATGGGAAAGCAGATTTGTATGTAAACCGAAGTTACCAGTCATTATGTAGCATATACCTGACTTATAAGACTTACAACTTAAATCTAGCTGACTATGTGAATGAACTAAGGCAAGCAAGTGTCTGCTCTGCTCTTGGCTGTGTCATGTCAACTATAACAATAAATGATTCCTAATTATTTTCTATCTGTACTTGCAGCATTTAACTGCTTTATTGCCTTATGAAGAGCAATTTCCATTTAAGCTTAGCAGTTAAGGGTTAAGAATTCTGCACAAGCTCCCATCTGTGACGTCTCAGCAAAGATGGAACATGAACTTATGACCTTCTATAGTAATTAGTATTCCAGAGCCTTAAACGTAGAGTCACACCTGTACTTTATGGCACCATGTGTCATACTAAAAAAGGATCATATTGTATTAGGTAGATTTATATCCAGCCCGTAAATAGAAACTGATAGCTCGATTAAAATGGATTTGCTACGTGTAGTCAACCTGTGAGGAAGTTTGTTACATAGAAGTTATATAAGGGTTTGCAGATAATATTTTGAAGGTGAATAATTCAATTCATGGACACTTCTTTGTGTCTTGCTCTTAGTAAGGACATTTGATGTGTGTGAGATGGACATGCAAAGTGATGTTAACAGTCAATGTGCTGAACTAGTACGAGTGCTACTTATTTAGACGTAATACACTGTGTATGTGTGTGTGTCTTGAATCGGGTCCTTTCTATGGAAACATAGCTATTTTTTTGTGGTATTTTCCATTAACAGGTCATTATTATTTTATAATATAATATATTATTGAATTTATTGAATTTTCAGGCTTAGCAATTGATTTGAATACAGGATCTCCAGCCCTAGAAAGTCTAAGGCAGAGAGAGTTTGGGGATTTCGGTATGATCTCCTGAAGGCAATCGATGCTCTCATTGTGGCCTGCTGAGATAGAGTACCCTGCTGCGCCGACTCAACACACCATGGGATTAAAGCAGTTGATAATTTGCCTTCCTCTTGCTCCCTCATCTCTCGTTTTGGGTCTTTTGCAGCTCTCCATACAGCTCCTGGCTACTCCTTTCAGACATTTGCTTGGGCTACTGGGCTCCCATTTAACAGAAAAAGCATGCCCAAACATTTTCAACACTTTTCTTAATTGAAAGTCTCTTCCACTGCTCGTTGTTTAATGAGCTTGTCTCGCCTTTGCTGTAGTAGCTCTCCCCTCGGTGGACTGCGGTGTGTTGGTCAGAGCGCAGCTGGTGTCTAATAGTGGCTCTTGCTAAATTCTGCTCTGCGGGGCTTCTGTCTCATCCTGCATCACTGAGCCTCTGATGGTTGGTAAGGCCTAAATCTGGACTTCTGTATTGAAATCACTGTTTGTTTAATTAAAACATTCTGCCTTTTATTATTTAATCCAAAAAAGACGGCTTGTAGACATTGAGATGGGTGTGAAGGCTTCTGGAATTGGTTTGCAGGGTTTCTGAGGGTAAACCACCAAAACTATCTGCAGAATTGTAAGGTACAAACAAGAGGTTCTTGCTGCTTGAAACATTAACCATAGCTGATATAATCTATCCATATGTTGTTAATCAAAGCGATTTAAGGCATTGTACAAGGAATATAATGATATTCTCAATTTCACGGTCCCTCATTTTGGACACTGATGGTGACACTATCTGGTGGCTGATGGACCAGAAGGGTAGGAAGCACAACAGACAAAGGTCCAGATTTATCAGGGGTGGGTTCCCAAGTCTCAGTGCTGGGGCTCAGTGGATCTGGGGTTGCAATGTGGCCAGATCAGGAATGCTTTTACATTTTAACTTCTAAGTCATTTATGGGTGTGTGATCTGGCAACATCTATGCCTTTGTTTCTTTTTGATTTTTATAAAGATGAATTTGCAATTGAACACAGAAACCAGAGTACCAGTAATTACATCTAGTTTCACGAAAGAGCAACATAAACCTCACCCCAACTTTTGCTGAGATTTATGGTGCACACAAATAAATCGTATGTATGCATGTAATGAAATTCATACAAATATGTATGTGTGGTTGGTTGGTAGGTAGGTTGGTAGGTAGGTTGTTGCGCAGGCAGGCAGGCAATTCTGACATAGGACTTGGGTGATCTGACAAAAATATAATGTTTCTTTGTAGGCTGGACAATTTTTTATTTTAATTTGTAACTATTCAAACACAGCAACCACCGTTTCTCTAATAAGGCTAGATCAACATAAGAAGTAATGTAACAGAGAGCATTTAATTATTATTAATAATTTTTAGATTCACTCAATAATTAGTCTAGCAGAATAATTATGAACAAATTTTATTAAACAGTATGTTTTTAATCAATATAGTAATATTAATAAAATGTAATTAAATATGGTGCGGCTACACCAGAAATCACTAGTTTTTCACTAGAAATATATTCACTTTGGATTTAACCCTTAAACAGGAAATGCAATGTTTAAAAAAAAATTGGCACTTGATAAGTAGTAATGAGTATTAAGTGTTTAGAAAAGAAAGCTTAAAACACTTTTTTTTTTTACTATTTTCTTGTATATCCTTTCCTTGGCCAGAGGAAATGTTAGAGCATTAGTGATGTCTTTCCAATGCTTACATGTTTTCTAATATGGCACATCTTGGATGCACTTTGTGTCACACATCTCCACTGTGGACTATTATAGTCACACAGTGTCACATTTTTTTGCATCACTCTATATAGTGCTATGTTGTTTTGTCTCAGACCAGTTACTGTTTGTGCTTTTACTTATAGGGTTCATTACATATACCTCTCCGAGACAATTAGGGGGCATATCATTGGTTTTTGTTGTTTTTGTTTTTTTAAATATCTCCTAATTTTAGTGAGCAGTATATTTTGCTCTTATGTTCGACCCTAATTGACCTCATGTTATAGTTATACTGTCTGTTTGGGGTTCCTCACTTTGGTCTCAGCACACATACGAGTATTTTCATAGACACAGTCGACACTATTGAGGAAGTTTATTGACTACATGGATCACATTCACTACATTTAAAATGTTTACAGTTCCCAGCTAAGGTAAAATCATCATGTTCAACAACACCTCTACCAGCATTATGCTATGAAAGTATAGCACCATCCCTGACTGGTCTACAGCTTCATTATATAACTAGTCTATTTAACCCCTAATACACTTTTAAAACAACTTAATAGAGCTCAGATTGTTCTTTTGAAGTGTAGTCAATGGCTCCAAATGACTAGATTGTCTAGATTTGAAATGGCTGCTATTTGCCATGTACTTTACATTAAACCTAATTGCATCATTGAGAACATTTCCTAAGTTACTTTAGCCTAATGTCAGTTGATTATCCTTCTGACCCGTCTAAGGACTACAGTAAATTGGAAAGTAGTGATTTTTTTCCCTAGTATAGGTTCATTACCACACTGTATATTTGTATGGCAACAAAATAAATGAGTTTGGTTGAAATAAGATTTCAGTAAAGTTATAAAAGATTAATTATATAGCCCAAGGTGTTTGCCTTTAGAGAGAAAAATACTTATCAAACTGTCTCAATAGAAGAGTGCAGATCAATGGACCTCTGGTCCGTTGGGGCCTGTCCTTGCTCATACCTGGCATCTGAATCAGATGAAAGAGACTAGAGATTATTAGGTGACTATATCAAATTTATAATTTAAAAAGACATGAAAACTATAGCAGCTTTAGATGCGTAACTATTGATCTGTTGCTCCCGTGGGTTGTAGACTTGTAGAAAAAGGAAAAACAGCAGGTTGTTATGGGAATGGGTATCCATGATGCAGTAAGAAGACAAAGCCTTGTTGTTTATCAAAGTAGTGTACACTAGACAGTAGCTGTAGTGTACACTTAAGAGTGGATGTCTTAAGCTCACATGCAGACTGTGCTTCTCTCGCTCGTTTATTTAAGGATTTATCATACACAATGTGTGATGTCGTTGTAAAGTTTATGACATGTTCTGTTTAATTTAGTATTAGATAGGTGATTAGGTAATTATTAGTGGCAAGTTTTGTGTATCCTTCCACCTCTTCTAAAAAAACCAAAAAAAACCTGTAAATCAGCTTTAGTACAGGATTGGTGCCAGATTCCCTAATTTTCTTGTGAGATTGGATTGGTATGGTTAGGATTGAAGCCAGACTTAAGTCCCAGTGTTCCTTTCTGGCCTCATCAGGCATAATTCAAGCACTTTTGGGCTGTGCCTCAGGGAGGAAAGATTAGACACATCTGGAGTCACTGGAACAGAGACTACTACTATTCAGCCCTGATATGTGTTGGTTGGTGGACACTTGTGAATTTTTTGAGGAATCAAAAGATTCATTCATCAACCACTTTGAGGTACACCTTCTTGCATCAACACTGACTATAAATTTGATCAGCTACTGCTTGCCGTATAGAAGCTCTTTGTAGTTCTGCAACTACAGACTGTAGTCCATCTGTTTCTCTATATACTTTGTTAGCCCCTTTTACTCTGTTCTTTAATGGTCAGAACCCCCATAGATCAGGTAGTATTTGGGTAGTGGACCATTGTCTGCAGTGATTCTGATGTGATGGTGGTGTGCTGGTGTGTGTTGATGATACAGGTGGATCAAACACAGCAGTGCTGCTGGAGTTTTTAAACACTATAGTGTATCTCCTGAAATGAAAAGCTCAGCTCCATCACAAGCATCTTGTAGGCAGCAATCCTCTGCCCACTGACAAGGAATTAGTGTATTACATGTATATAGTTAAACATACAACAGTTGTTTTACAGGACTACTAAATAACTGACCTTGCCTTTCCTCATTATTGTTTAGGATTTTGGGCACTTGTTCCTGTTTAGATTCTCCTCTTCTATAGTCACGGCGTCAAATACTACATGCAGCTTTTACTTGTTATGACTTGCTTTCATTTAAAAAATAATTTGATAACAACAAATTTGCTGAAGTTTATTCTGGAGCTGTTCATGGTAAATTACCTGTATGTACATCATTTCAAAGTGACTTTTATTTTAACTCTATATGAGTGTGCATCACAGTTAACACATCAAGAACAGCTAGAATGTGCTAGTGACGATTATTTTACATCACAGGTGCAACTTAGGATCAAAAAGAGGTCTGTAGAGGTGGTAATTCTTTTGGGGAGTCTTTTGACATGTTGTCACATAAATATGTCACAAAATGCAAAAATAATGTTCGAAGTTGACTTGTTTTAGCTACTCACAGGTGCACAGATAACTACAAGGGCACAAGTTAGGACAACAGGATTTTTAAAAGGGTGGCTGCTCATATTATAGAGGCCTTACCTTTCAATTATGAAGCATAATTACTTCACAACCCTACAGATGCACACATGTCATATAACACATTTTGTAGTATTACACCGTCACTACTCGGCTTTAAATGCCAAAGAAAAAAATGGATGAGCTCCTTGCTACCTAAAGGCTCTAATCAAAGCCCACTCTGAATACTGCTCACAGCACCCAACCTACATATCAGCCTACTTAAAAAAATTCTAAATGTGGGTCCAGTAGATTTTAGCTAGCTAAAGGGTCTGAGAAGTTGCACATTTTGTACTCCAACCAGCACAATTTTGACATTACAGCTTAATGGAACGTTAACACGGCAGCCTTCAATACAAAATCCTCAAAAGTATGGGAGCATTTCAAGCTCAACTCCAGATAAACCTGGTCAATTGTACTATTTGTAAATCCAGCCTTAGCTGGCATGGGAGCACCTCCAAGCATGTCCTCCATTGGAGCATCTGAAAACACGAAGGCTCACTCAGTGAGGACGATTCGTCTTGCTAAGCTAGCTCTGCTAGTTAGCTTACGTGAAAAGCATGAGCCTCCTTTCATATTCCAAAAAACGTTCATAGTTTTAAACCTACATAATGCATTTAAAAGTTTGACCGGAAAAAGATATTTAAAAAAAGTTAAAACAATGAATATTTGAACTAGGTATTCCTATTCTTTGTTTTCACTGCTAGTTAGCAAATGCATAAAAAATCTCAATATAAACATAACGTATGATGGCTACATGAAAGGTAAATGAGAAATTTAGAATCCGAACAGCAGATTATTTGTTTAAATAATTGATAGATAATTGAACTGTAAAAATAATAATTTGTTGCAGTCCTATTCTTTTTCCTGAAGGCAAAGAGTTCGTCTTTGACCTGGGTGGTTGGGATGTGCAGTAATTCTGATGGCTTTCTTCTCCAGACTGCCAGCAAACAGTCCAGGTCTGGAAACTGAGATCCTATGATCCACTGGGCTACTCTTATCCGGGTTAGGTCCTTCCTGTCTTAAGCTGTACAGCTGGAATGTCATACAGTCAGATGCCTCTCAACACTCTTTTCAGTACTGGCACCTTGGTGGTGGAATGATTTTCCACTGGATGTCCAAATGACTAAATCTCTTGCTGCAATGGAGATGGAGACAAAAGAAACGTTGTACTTAAGTGAAAACTGATACAGCATTTATGCAATAATAAAAAACCCATATTGTTCCTCTGCTTTATGATTTTGTACCATTGCCTAAATCAAATCCTAACAGGGTTTTAGTTGGATTGTTTTCTTGGGCCGTTGCCTATTTGTTCTAGCATGAGGTAATGTCTACTGAGAAAAATCAAAGCACTTCTATAAGTCACTCGGGTTACGGGTGTCTGCTAAATGCTGTAAATGTAAATGACCCACAGCTCCTGTCAGCGATCTAATATTTAGAGCCTGCATGAGTAATCTATTTTATGGCTGGACTGACAGAGCTCTTGCCAGGTAATGATGCCACAGGTCAGCAGAAATCACTGCCCACTGTTCTATTGCACAATAAACCACAATCTTATAGGCTAATATACAAATGCTGGGAAAAGAAAGTTTATGATGTATGTGTAGGCTGACCCTCTTACTCCTCCTTCTCAGTCTGCTTGTGTTCTTTTTTCTACATGTTCCATTCTCTTGGTGTTTCTTGGGTGAAGGTGACTGGTCCAGTAGCTAAGAACAGGTGCCATTGTATCACCTAGATCAGGTTACTCATTCACTTTTACAGCATTTAGCAGAAGCTCGTATCCAGAGACATTTACAGCTGATACATTTTTTACAATGTATAGTCCAAGCAAATGACCCTTAAGGGTTTTGATTAAGGACCCAAATGTAGAAGCTTGGCAGTCAAGGGACGTGAACCCTCAACCTTGCAGTGTATAGTGTAATATTTTAACTGCTCTGCCTCTTCTGCCAATCTAGGGTTTCACTTATCACTTGATTCTGCTTCTTGTATATCATATTCTTGTTCTTGCTGACATTGCTGATGGCTACATTTTGAAGGATATATGCTAATATTACGCTTATGCATGGGCACTGCCAGAAGAGCACATCCACATAGAATAAGAGGGGAAAGGATAATTTTAGTGGGTTTCAGACGCCCATTTGATTGCTCTCATCACCTTTGTGGGTGAATCAGTGCAGATGTATTTTGTGTCTTTTTCTGAAGAAATGCTGGCAAGACATGGGTTAGGTGTGGTGCTGGGATATTATGTACCATGTGTTGGTAAAAAAAAGTGTGTCCTGGTAGAGATCTGTACCACAGTAAATGGGCTGTAAAGTGCAACTGAACATTGTTGCTTATCTTAAATCAATTGGGCTTTACACGGTTTCCAGGGACAGTTAAGCATGGTGTAATAAACACAGGATATTCCCAAACCAACTGGAAGATTTTGGCCTGAATGCTTCTGTGGATTTGTTTTGATTAGACTCTGTTGAAAATCCCAGTTGACACATCAAAAAATGTTAATCTGCAGCTGGAAGGATTTTGTCTTTGTCTGTTTTAATCCTCTCCAGTCAGTTCTGCACAATTTGTATTTTCCTTTGCTCTGTTATGTTTCTTATGAACTGGTTTCATCAAGCTGTTCAGATTTGTTACAAAAAAAAATCTGTAAACAGTATTCTGTTTAGATCTGACTGGTCATAGAAAATAAATGGGATTAAATCTTGTTTTTGCTCTGATCTGGCTGTCTTTCAAGGTATGGCTGTTTATGATGTGTAAAATCTTATCTCACTGTAAAGCTGCATACAGTTTTAATTTAGACCCTCTTATGTTTCTCTATCTATCTCTAGCTCTCCCATTCTCACTCACTCACCATTCACGTATAAATTTAAAACTTAAAAAATTTTTATGTGACAATGAAGCATATTGCCTATACAACATAATAATGTACTTCAGAATAGAACAGGGTACTGACTGGTAAGTGTGCTCTGGTTGACTCAGTACTTCGTACTCCACTTGAACACCGCTGCGGTCCATCAGCTTTCCACCACAAATAGGAACTAATTCTTAAAGGGAACCTAAGTGGCAACTGGGATCTGGGCTTTGATTTGACTTTGCCTATAAAAGGCTCAGCCAAATTTGACTGTGAACATCAAGAAAAACACTAAATCAAACATGACAAAAGTTCCAGAAAACAAAGGGTGCTAATGTAAGCATAACCCAGATGGGGAAAAATTATTACATAGCAAATGTCTAGTGTATTGGTAAAAATATTTGTAAAGGGTGGTTGGGTGTTAGTAGTAGTAACCTAATAAGATAACTGGTGTGACCTAGGTTCAGGTCCTGGTATTGCCCTCCAGCGGAGTCTGGAGTCATGTGCAGATGTGACTGGCTGTGTCTGAGGGATGAGATGGTTTAGTCATGGAACCATCAGCTACAATGACCATTGCCATGACCATTGGGTTGAACTGGCATCCTGTCAGGGTACCGCCTGCACCCGGTGTTTGCTGGAAATAGTTGACCCCTACAGCAGGTTTAATTGTCCTGCAGTATAATGATGTAATGACCATCTAAATGGTCTTTATTGAGGTTATATTGTTTCATAATATAATCTGTAGTAATACAGCAGCATGCATTTTGTTCTGCATTTATAACCTCTAGTGTGAGTGGCTATTTAGTAGGAAGTAGGAATTTAGAAGTTCAGAAATAAATAATAAATCATTTAATTACTTTGTTCAGTTCAGCAAGCACTTTATCCTGATCAGAGTCCCACTGGGATTGGATCGCATTACTGGCACCATGACCTGAGGTGTACAGTACATGTCAAACGCTCAATTCTTGAGGTAATTAAAGTAAAGTAAAACCCGTACATAAAACCAAATGTACACAGTGAGGACATCCTAAACTCCACCCAAACCCTAAAAAGGGGATTAACCTGGGTTAATGCAGATGTACAGTAACATTTCGTGCTGCACCACCTTGCTGCCTAGAATAATCTAATTGCTATAAGGCCAGACTTTTTTATTTTTTATTGCTTTTTTCACGGATCTGCCGACGATCATATTTGAACAATACTAAAAAACATATATATACATTTTTTTAAATATTTCTCGGATCCGCCGCAGCACCAATGGCTGAAATCCAAAAAAACTTTTTTTTTTTTATTTTTTTTTTTTTAGCTTTTTCCGCCAACGGTTTTCTTCTGTTCATTTAATTTTTTTCCAAATTCACTTTAATTTAATTTTAGGTTAAATATTTTTATTTCTTCCTCCTTCCTTTTGAAAAATTGAGAAATTGAATAGTGCTGAAAATAAAGATTTATTTTTATTTTTTTTCCTCTTCAGTAAATTCTTAAGGAGGGACATATGAGTAACAAGCAATTAAAAAAGTCTGGCCTAAAGACCAAAACATGGCACCTTTGACTAATTATATAACTAACTAACTAACTGACTACTTATTTTCCACTAGAAATGAATGCTGTTCCCTGTTCTTGATATCTGTGACAAGCTTTGGTCAAAATACCGCATGGAACCATGGAACCATTCTCACCCTGTCAAAACGGCCCTTTTCACAACCGATTGTTTTGAGTGCCTATTCCTTTATATGATGATGAGTCACTGCTTAACCCAGTTCCTCAGTTAATCAAAATTTAATGAGATGAGAAATCATTATCTTAATCATTAAACTATATAATAAGTAACATTTGTGAATTAAGGTCATTAAAACGTTCACATGAATAACTTTAAAGTTTATAGAGCTAATGCTGCTGCTTTACTTTATCATATGACATGAATTCAGTTTCTGCATATGGAACTGACTCATACACATTATGTTCTGTGCACATGTGAATCAAAGCACGGATGACGACTTGAACGAAAATGGAAATACACATTAAAAATAGACAATGAAGTTTACACTGCTAAAACAACTACTGTGTTCGCAAAATAATGCATCTACTGAAGAAGTTAGTCTGAGCTCAAGGCGGCTAGCACACACCTAGATGATTATCCTGACTTCAGCTCCTCTATCGTCTGATGCTGATGGTCAGTGTGCTGATTTGTGCTGTTCTGTGCAGCCAAAACCAGAGCATTGCTAGTGTATCCACTGCTTGTGAGTGAAAAATGCCATAAGTTAGTTCTCAAGTCATGGGTGTAGTTACTGAATTATTTCTCACCAGAAATAATGATGTTCTTTTATTTTAGTTACTGGGCTGGTAGTTACTCCAGATATCCAAATGCATGTGCACAACTACTGATAAAATGAGTTAAATAATTTTGATTATTTTTAAAAAATAAAATATTTCTGGGATTTAATGATTCACTGCTCACAAAAATGAGGGGATATTTTCAGATAAGCATTTTTGAAAGCAGTATATAAAGCAGAGGATTTTAGCTATATCCGACCCTTAGGTTAAACCCAAATACCTTTTGTTTGATTTCATACTGAGTCAGTAAGAATCTCTGATTTGTCTCAGGCAGTGAGATTTTTTTTTTTTGTCAAATTAATTTAAAGAACTATTAGCCTGATCCTTCTTATAATTAAAACTCGATGCAAATGAGAGATTCTCAGAGTGTATGAATTCTCCCTGAGTAATTTCTCCAGGGACGGCAGCATGGATGGATGATTTAAGAGGCTTTTTATGGTCACTGAGATATTAATACAGCCTCTGGTGCAAAATATGGGGTCAAGAAATCTCAGATAAAGATATCTGAATGTAACTTTCACGGATTTGAACACAGCAGAGTGCGCTGATGAGATGACAGGTTGACGTGCCAGCTGGCCTGCTGTGGAGCTGCCATCAACCCAGATAGTTTAGTCGGTGTCTGACCCTTTCACAGTTTTCATATCCCCTGTGTATCTCCAGCTGTCTTTCTGTGGATGTCTTTTAAGGGCTTGCTTGATGTCTCATGCTGGTATATGATGTGAAGCACGTTTGCCTGTGGATGGCCGTTTAAGGAATTGAGCCTTCAGGCATCCTGAACAGTAGGCGGTGTGTGGACAGATATCACTTACAAATATTCATACCGGGCTTTACAGCGGCTCAGGGAGAACTTTCCAATGTGTGGTATGTACTGATGCTCCTTCAGTCAAATACAGTCCAGCGCCAAATCAACAACCCCTGGTAAAATTACTGTATGTTGATCTATGCTTTTGTGAATCATATAAATGCCCATACGAGCTTTTGTGTTTTAAATGGACTCAGAAATGAAGTGATTTAATAATGGTTCAAAGCAAAGCATCCTATTTTACTCATGCTTATTCTGACCAGGACTGTAGTGGGTCCATGCCAAACCTACTGGGCGCATCCCCGCCTGGGATTCAAACCCAGGCCCTTATTGGAGCAATTGTTTCAAGCAGCTGACTCTTACTGAGCCACGTAATTGGTTAATTAATTAAGTCTATCTTAACTGCCTAAATTGGCACTGTGTCTTTTGCAATGGATTCTGGTGACAGCATTTGCTACATCTTGCCATCTGTTGCTTTTCTTGTCATAAGGCACTTTACTGAAAATGTATTACTCTAGGGTTTGTGATAGATGTTTTGTGCTGGTACCAGCACCAGCTTGGCTGGTTGAAACCTGTCATGGACAGCTGACACACAAGTTTGTTGTAATCTTTACATACATGTTGGTTAGTTTACAAATGGTGAAATTAGTTATTTCAGACATAGTTTGTGGATTGCTGCTTTTTCAGCAACCGCTGTCTTTCCAAAGCCAAACATTTAAAGCTATGCGAGTTATGATGAGCCATTGCTAGCAATGGAATCTAACGATGTATACTGTGAGGCTGTTAATAAACAAAAAATATACAGTATATATTCAAGTTGTTGTTCGTAGATTCATTTTAATTTTACCCTTTTTTTTTTTTTAAACCTCGATGAAAGCTTTATGCTTTACTGTATGTTCACTATAGGTCGAACATATGTTTTTTTTTATTGTAAATATTTTATTTATAAATTTTTTTGATGAAGTGTGATGACAGTTAGTGATACTCTGGTGAGATATAAACATCCAGATTACACACATCTGGAAATGGCCACAAAGCTCAACCCTAACACGCCCTGCCATGAACCAATCCTCAATCCATACATTCATTATCTTCTGCTTAATCCACACAGGGTTGCGAGCCAGCCGGTGCCCACCCAGCAACTCTGGGTGCAAGGGCAGGAACAACCCAATCCACCATAGGGCGCACACACACACAGTTCTGCACACGATCACACACTAAGGGCCACTTTAGAGACCCAATTAACCTAACATGCATGTCTTTGTACTTTGGGAGTAAACCCATGCAGACACAGTGAGGACATGCAGACTACGCACATAAAGGACCCAGGTGGCTCCATCCAGGCTGCTGAACCTTACCTGATCTTAATAAATCAGACCATCTCAGTGGTAGAGCCCAGGTTCACAGAGCTGATCCACCTTAGGTCATATTGTATGTGGCGTTGTGAGATTTCGTTTGCTTTATGAAGCTGCGTTCAGTTTCCTGGCAATGGTAACTTTAGGTAGTGTTACCTACAACCAAAGTTGTCGTTGTGTTTTATATACTGCTCACAACAATTAGGGCAGTGAGTGTGAGTGTGAGCAATGTACTTTCTCTTTGCTCCTTTCCAGCGGCTCCTGAGTCTTAACTCTCCTTGGATTGGGGGCTGTGCCTGTGTGATGGTCCATGAAAACGAGGGGTGTCCCAACATTACAGGAAAGTTGTGCTGCAAAAAATATACCAGCCACTTGTAAGCATGTGAAAGATTTCACATATAGGGATAAAACAGCCACAGAACTGCAGGGGCTATGTTTACCCCCTGCAGATGCTGTGTTAACGGAAATGGATTGTGGGATTTGTCACACTGGAGCTTTTTTTTTTAGTGTGCTGTGCCAATATGTGCAATGATTTTATAAGTACAGTATAGAAGCGTACCGTCAAATAAAACCTTTCATACAGGGCTTACATTCTTGGTGTCCTAAAAACAGAATAAGGATTCTCCTTCTTTTAAAATCCCTCAGCTGGTGAGCAAAACGTGACCATTTCACCCTTATTTCGAAACAGCCATGATTAAAAATGTATTA
Source organism: Parotocinclus spilosoma (assembly GCA_033117975.1). Classification (NCBI taxonomy): domain Eukaryota; kingdom Metazoa; phylum Chordata; class Actinopteri; order Siluriformes; family Loricariidae; genus Parotocinclus; species Parotocinclus spilosoma. The sequence goes on along the minus strand of JAVSBV010135109.1, from coordinate 981 downwards.
CAAGTTCATGCTAAGCTATGCACGTCTAACAAGTATCCTCAAGCAGGAGCACGCGTTTCATTTTTGTAATGCCTTTTAACCCACTGACAAAAAATGGTGCTACAATCAATTCTTGTTCCTCTCTTGATGAAGTCTTTATTTATAGCATTGGGTTTTACCTCATGCTGGGTAACGTGTAATAAAAGAACGCCAAGCCTTTATTTGACGTAATTAGTTCCTTCCGTTGCTCAGTAAAACTTCCATTAAACAGCAACAGAAGTCAGCTGATAACCCACTGCCTGCATGTAATTAATGGCCTTAGCCATGTGCCACTGAGCTGACAATGAAACAGCGCTGCTCTCAATGAGCACCAAGGGAGACACTGAAACGTTGCATTTACAAGCCATCTGCTTCTGTTTCGATGCGAGCGTCCATGTACGTAGGTACTTGCATTGTTCAACGTGGAGCAGCCAGCCTTTACAGATATTACTGGCTATTCCAGTTGCTGCCATTGATACCATTATTTCAGGCAGAGTATGGGAACTCTGTATGCATAGATTCCTCTTTAAAGTTACCACCCCCAAATAAGCCCTGCTCAGTGTATTATGATTTTGTGACTTCACTTGGGATTCATTGTTATTGACTTAGGACTTTTCTCGGGACTGCCATGACTTGTGAGTTACTTGTTACTTGCAAGTTAGCGACGTGTTCTCACTTCAGCTAAATACACATTTTTGGCATTGCTTATTTAGCATTTCCTATGCTAGGAAAGTGGTTTAGGCAGTGTGACGTTGGGGGTTGGCGGCTACACTTCTGCATTTCATATCAATGTTAAAACGTCTTTAATGTTTGTAGTGATTACTGAACAGCTCCCCAAAACCTGAACATTTTCCCAATGTTGGTTATTTCCAGTTTACTATATGTACTTTATACAACAGTTAGTTCCGACCTCACAATCTGATTGGTTGAGAAGTGTTCTAACCGTGCTGATATACATGATAA
>JAVSBV010135101.1:0-16970 GCA_033117975.1 Parotocinclus spilosoma | reverse complement strand
ATGCAATTATGTGGAGGTGCCAACATCTAATATTTTATTCAGAATAGAACACAAATCACAGATCAAAAGTTTAAACTATAAAAATGTATCATTTTAAGGGATAAATATGTTGTTATGTCGCTATTTTACGTTGGGTAACACCATTCTGGTATTGCTGCATTATATTTCTGCGCAACAATGGTGAAATTGGTGATCCTCTTACCATCTTGGCTTCTGAGAGACACTGGCACTCTGAGAAGCTTTTTTATACCCAATCATGTTGTCAATTGACCCAATTAGTGTTAATTGGTCTTTCAGCTGATCGTTATATGCTCAATTTCCTTTTTAAAGCCACTTATTGCTACTTGTCCCAACTTTTTTGGGATTTGTTGACAATGAAATTTTAAAGCAACATATTTTTCCTTTAAAATGTTACATTTACTAAGATTAAACTTTTGATCTGTCATCTAGGTTCTATTATGAATAAAATATTGACATTTGCCATCTCCACATCATTGCATTCAGTTTTTATTTTTTTGGAATCCGCTTTGTATAACCTCCAAGTATAAATATACATTAAATATACTTTGCCCAAACCCCAGTCCTTCCAAACCATTTGTCATTCATAAACCTCTGACAGAGCTGGTCATGGAGTCTGTTTTCTCTGTAGCAATTAAGTTTTCAGGCCACCAAAACTACACGTGTGAGACCTGACATTATACTAACACTACTCCTAACTCCTAACCAATAACCCTAACCCTACACTTAACCCCCACCCTCACCCTCGGGGTAAAAGTCAACCCTACAATTAACCCTTAACCCTCAGCCTAACCCTAACCTCAACCCCTAAACCCTAAAAACCTAGTCCTAACCCTAACCCTACTTCTTTCCTCAGCTACACTTATTCTTCCAAAAAAGACGACCCATCAACAATACTGCTATAACTAACCTTAGTCATGAATTGTACTCCACTCATTCTCAAACTAAAATTTAGCGATCATCATAAACACAAACTATTCCTTACCTAGAATCCTACTCTAACCAAATTCCTAAACCTACACTAACCACATAACCATATTTTACTCAGACCCTCGTCTTAACTAGTCCCACCACCACGTTGGCATTCCTGTGACAGAGCAGCCAATCTATACTGTAACATCTTTTCTCTGTAACAAAGTTGTTAAATTCTGTTTTTCTGTAAATTGTTTAAACAGAAAACAAAAATAAAGATAAGACCAGAATTAACATTTGGGAAATATGGATTTCTGTCTTAGAACTATACTGTAATGCCTGGAGTTACTAACTTCCCTGGATGAACACTACCTCAGTGTTGGCTGACTCTGTGTCCTTCTGCTCCAGCATGGACTCCTGGGAAAGCTTAGCTGAGCTGACCCTGGCCTCTGGGCATTGTTTGCAGAGCTTGGTATTCCCCATGCAGCATGCTTCAACCACTGAAGGATGTGCTTTTAGAACTGTGTCCCACTGCTTGTCCAATCCTTTCCCCATTCTACACCTACCCAGTTCCTACCCTTAGGCAAAAGCAATAATTCTTCAAATAAGGGTCTTTCCTAGACCAAAGCTCCCTTACCTTTTGTGCTATAATTGCTCTCGTTCCTCTTAACTTGCTTGTACCATTTACCCTCATTAGCCAGAATAGCACTGTGCATGTCAGGTTTTATCATTTAAGATAGACACTTTCAATAGATGGTGCTATCTGAGGAAAAGAGCAAAAAAAGCTGTCAATCACAGTGACTAATTCTGCTAGAGAGCATGGAGAGTATGACTCCATAATGGCAGGCTTGTCAGGTTAATTCCAAGGCATCACTTAGTGCTAGATATTGATGGTGCTATTTTCCATGGGCTGTTGATGTCGGCGCTAAGTGTAGTTGTATGCTACAACAGACTTGACTGTCACTTGTTTGCGTACTCCATTATCTCAAACTTTGGCTTGTCAGGTTCTGTTTTCAAGGCTGGTATGTGTCTTTTCAGTTCTCTGTGTCTATAGCAAATTAAAAAAAAAAAAAAAAGTTTACTGACAGCACCCCAGGCTACAAGGAGCTATCCTTATGTATTCAACATTAAGAAGCTTTACAGGATAAACCTGTGTTTAAGTAAAAAACTCCACAAACTGTTGACTTTCTTTTGACTTATTCAACGTGGGGTAATTTGCATAGTGAAATACACAACATGCTACCCTTTAACATAATTCTAGCCTTAACCACAGGATTCTAAATAAAGGCATTTATTTCTTTTAGTTGAAAGAGGTATTTTTCTTTTTTGGGGACCAACAGCCGAATGGCACCACAATGTCCAAATTGTTATGCGTTCCTATCATCGAGGGGACATTTCATTCTGACAAAGAGGTATATACACCCACCATCCCCCCACCACAAAAATATATCTTTGAGCCTAGGGTTTTCCAACTGTATTCACAGGTAATGAGGCTTTGGAAACCGCATAGTTCACCCAAAGTGTTCATGGCCAAACAGGAAACCTCTACTATTATGGATTGTATGCATCTACAGTTTCCCAAGGTGTGCCCTTTGTTAAATAAAGTCATTTTCACTGTTCTTGGGATCTTAATAAAAAGCTCACCTTAGTCATGTTGTTAACAGGAATTCACAGAACTTGTTGGTGTACCATATTTTCTTCCTCATTATATCAAAAACAAAACATGAAGTTTAGTGTCCCAACAAATTAACTGATTCTCTATATATCCACTGATATCCAAAAGCTAAGTAATACAGTTAGAAATCTGTTTTGTTGGCCTAACCATAAAATGAATGTTTAAACAAAGCTTCAGTGTGAGAGTTGATGTCAGAGTTATTTATAGTCTGTGCAGGAATTGGCAAAAAGATTAACATGGTGCTGTGCACGCAGAGGGTCGCAGGCACAGGAAGTCCTCTGTCCGCTGTCAACTCTGCAAGGCCTTGCCAGTGTTTGTTGATTTGTCCCTGCTTGCGATCAGGACCCTGGCCTGGTTTCTGTCAATACAAGTGGCTGCTGCTATTGATTCAAGTGTCTCCCGAGTTCTGAATAGGCCAAATTTAAATAATAATGGTGGTAAACTTATTTTTTTCCACTAGTTGTAAAAATAAAAACAGTGGTTTCAACATGTCTACAAGTTATCGTGATTTTGTCAATCGTGAAATACTGCATTTCACAAAGTCACAGATGTTGCCTAGGGCTCCCATGTGCACAGCAGATATTTTATCTAAAAACCGAAGCTCAGGGGATCTGATGGTTCCCAGATTCACCTTTTAATATACAGTACAATGAACAAAGAAACTCCATGTACACATGTCTACCATGTACACTGACTGTTTTCCTTTTCTCCACTAAGCATATCCAATTATTTGTTGTCCGTGCGTAGTCACTCATGTGCAGTTTAAGTCTACTGCTTTTAATCACATTTTGGTGTGTCCTTTATGAACATTTAAAATCAGGTAAATCTGTGTGTATTTCCAATACACATTTATGTATGCTTGTCTGTGCTTCTTCACACCCAGGGGGCTACATGAAGTACAGTCAAGACAACAGCTTCATTGATTGTGAATTTTTAAGAAATTAAATTAGGCTGTTACACTGCCTTATGGGCATGAATCCAGATTGGCATTCTCATTCCTTTCTTCTGTGGTCAGATCTGCTTTCAGGCAATGCCTGTGGTTGTAGGAGGAGGAAACACTCTGTATGATCCTTAGAGTTTTATAAAAAAAAAATAATAAAGCTTCATTCCTTTCCTTATCTACCCTCATTGTGGCCAGATTCAAAAACTTGTGTGTAAACTGTGTTTACAGTAGAACATCTGCAGCAAGCCAACTTCCAGCTCTGCTCCGTCCGGCATGCTCATTCTATACTGTCCTTGCTACAGAAGTAGCCTGAAGATCTGAAATCCAAGCCTTGTCATGCCCTGCAGGAACAGCTTCTAATGTTTTGCATCTAAAAGTACTATACATCCTAATACAAGCGCTAGAAATGTAATTAGTCTGAATCATATGCATAGACTAAATCATCAGGAGCTTAAAATGGTAACGCCTTAAATTAGCTTACACTTAAAACCATTAGCATCCACGGAATGAGAAAGAAGATTGCTTTATTTACAATGATACATGCCTGTGCGTACCAAAGTCTACCTCTAATCCATACATCCCTTACTCCACCCCAAATATAGCATTTCATCAGAGACCTATCACATCTGGCTTTCCTCACAAGCTTGCCCACCACATTACAGTGGTTTCACCTCTGTTTGGATTCTTCACCATCTCCTCTTAGAGAGTCTATGACTCACAAATAATTATCCTAAGAGAAGCAGCCGCTCCCAAGGTCCAAACATTGACGCACCCAGGGGTCGCTGGGTGGCGTAGGGTTGCCTATCTCTTCCTCAGCATGCACGTGTTTCCGTCCACTCGCAAATCTAATCTAGCCTCTGGCCTGGTAGTCAGCAGCTTGGCCACTGGGCCTTACATCAACTGATACTTATAAGGTCAACATCAGGAAGTAGCTGATATAACTTGGCTGTAATTTACCCGCTGCGGAAGATTAGGTAAGACAAGTGGAATCTGCTGCCATTACCTCAGTCATAATCAGCTTAGTAACTGTCTCTTCAAAAGTACCTTTTTTGGGCAAATGTCTCATGTCATTAAGGTATGGAAAAACATGGTATTAAACATTGACATGCGGTTTGCTAAATCTCATTTGGGAGTGAGGCTTGGCAGTGGCTTTGGGCTTTGGTTTCAATAGAACAGCAGGTAAACAAGTTGATTCACAGGAGTGCCAATCATATCACACTCAGAAAAGTACTTCATTTACTCTACTATTTCTTATTGCTTTAGTGATACTCTGGGACTGTCTCCAAGAATGCGACAGCTAAACACCGACTTGACTTTGATTTTGTTAATTCACTTTTATGTTCACCCAGAATTCCTATGACACAATGATGCCTTACAGAGCACCTTTCTGTGTCTCTTTGTTCGAGCGTTGATCCGCGGGGTATTCCTGACTCAATTTGTTTCCTGGACTATGATGCCTATCCCTCAGAAATGTTTAGTATGCACCTGAAATTTTCAACAATTATATTTATAGCACTTTAAATCACACACAATGGATTCTAAGACATTGAGCCTTTTGTTGTGTGTACTCAGCTGGCAGTCATGTAAAACATGCATATATGAAACCTTCCTTTGACAGAGGTGAGGGGGAACTTAAAGATCATATCACAGCCTGGGCATCTTAATCATCTGAGTCATCAGATAATCAGACGCTGTGTGTGGTTTCCATCATTGCCTCGACTCCACGTGAACTCACTTGAACCAAATGAGATTTTGACTCATATTCTGCTATCAGGGAAGTCCGACAGCCATCTTACTGTGACTGAACTATGCTTTTACATCTTTCCACGAGAATTTTTTTTATGTTCCTGTCCTGTAAAGCTCTATATATACCCTTCATTATGGCCGTTTCTTAATTCTTAGAGCTGCGATGTTTTGATTATCTGAGACAGCGGTTCTTGACCTTGTTAAGGTGATGGACCCCTCTAGTGCAACAACGTTTCTTAAAGTTTAAGCCAAAATAAAAGTTCTATAATTTTTTTTAATCGATTTTCACTTTTGATTTTATTAAATTTGTTATCTCTTTATTTAGATTTTGTTCATTTGAACTATTACTAGAGTAAATAAAGTACTTTTCTGAGTGTAAACATATTAATCAGATGATGGTGATATTAACCGTACAGTCGCAGCCGACCCTCAGTTGATGGATCATTGATCACCTTCATTGATGTGATCCATGAAGTATTTTGGCAGGATAGTGGAGTAGTTTTCCATTGCTTTCTCCACCCCTCCCCATTTATTCGGGCTTGGGACCGGCGTGCAGCTGTTTCCAGTTACACAGCTGGTGTGTTTTGCATACACAAGTCAATGACAATTTGGAGACGCCTATTAACCTGGTACACATGTCTTTGGACTGTGAGAAACCGGAGTACCCGGAGTAAACCCACACAGACACAGGGAGCACATGCAGACTCCACACAGAAAGGACCCGAGACCTTCTTGTTGTGAGGCAAGCGTTGCTACCCACTGAGCCATCATGCTGCCCATGTCATACCATAGTCTTTCTTAAACATGCTTAAAACACTTAACTATGATTGGGCAAAATAATGAACACAAAGCCTAGTGTTATGTTATGTTATTATATTATATTATATTATATTATATTATATTATATTATATTATATTATATTATATTATATTATATTATATTATATCATATCATATTATATTATATTATATTATATTATATTATATTATATTATATATGTGTATTATAGGATCCCCGTAATGAAGTCTGGGGAAACTGGGGAGTACCTGTGATTTATATAAAATCCAGATAAGGTTTGACTTGTTTTGTATTGAAAAAAGGAAAATCTACAACCATGTTTAGACATTATGTATTATGTACATGCATTTACATTTTATTTTGAACTTTGAGCTTTAACTTATTAATATCAACTAAATAATATATGCTAATGACCTCAATGTAAATATAGTCACTTTTTCTTTTTATGACTAATACAGATTTTAGCTATATTTAACCTTATATTAAGTTTGGAGACGTGATCAGTCCTCTTATTCAGTATTTGGTAGCGCCACCTTGTACTTTAATTATAACCCTCACTATGAATGGCTAATATCTCTACCAGCTTTACGCACCTAAACTGTCTAGACTGAGAAATATTGCCATTTTTCATAACAAAACTGTTCAGACTTATCATGTAATGACAGCTGCTGGGCTGACTGTGACCATGTCATTCATTCTGTATAAATATCCTCTTGTACCAGTTGATAATGGTGAGATCTTTTCCCGTTCTGCATGTTTTTTTGTTGTGGTCGCCCTTAACTTCCAGTCTGTACCTGTTTAATGCTCTTTATTAAGCCTGTTCTCTGTCTGTGTAAATGTTTAGCTTGTCACCTGTTTGCCTGTTTTGTTTAGCTCATTAGCCTGTATACTTTATTTAGTTTGTAAGCTAGTTTGTTTTTATTTTGTGTATCCTCGTTAACCTCCTTAAAACGTGTTGTGTATTTTACCTATAAATAGTTTCTGTACCCTTGCAAGTTTTTATGGTCTATTTCCACCACCTATGTGTAAATGGAAACAATTTACAGCACTGATTTAGGGGTAATGAAACAAAAGCAATGCACTGTCGAGAAGGAAGAAAAGCCCTTGGTGCATCTGCATTTTTGTAGTTTTTATTCTCAGCAGATCTGCCGGCTCGATGCAAAAGAGCAGCACTCTCTCGTGCTCTCACATTCCCTTACAGATACCTACATGCATTTATACTACACGCATTAGCCTACTTTCAAGCACGTCACGTAAAACACAGCGAGCCAGGGAGCCACGAGCCACCTGACTCAGTCATAGGTCTCTGAGCCCCCTCTTAATTCCCATCATTTTTAATTGAGGTTGACACATTCCCCTAATTATGGAGAGATAATCTTCTTCATCTGACTCATTATAATTCCCATTAGCTGAATATTATGCTCATTAAATTAGCTTTCTCCGAGAGAAATCAGAGATAATAAGACCAAAATGATCTCATGTACTTCTCATGTTGGTAACCTGTCTTCCATATTGCCGGGGGTGCAAAATGGGCAGTGAGGAAATCTTCTGTGCAGCTGCGCAGTATACGCTGACAGTATGGCACAGTATACAAGCCAAGTACCTTATTAATAATCTTTTCTTTTCTCAAGGGTACAATGATGGTTAAACCAAAGTACAAATACTTCCAGACAGGGACAAGGAGATACGTCTCATGTGTAACTTTTTTTCACAAAACGGTCATTGACCAGACATTATTATAGTCACAGTCACATGTTTCTGTTCTGCAATCTAAATATAAAGGGTACTACATGCAAATCATGTAGTGGCAATATAACTTAAGTGCATGAAAGCAATCAGTTAGCACGTTTGTAATCATATTAAATATGTGGTGACCTAGTGGTTAAGGCACTGGACTATGGACCAGGAGGTCCAGGGTTCAAATCCCACCTCTGCCAAGCTACAACAGTTGGGTCCCTGAGCAAGTCCCTTAATCCACAATTGCTTGGTTTGTAAGACTGTATTAATTGTAAGTCGTGCTGGATAAGGGCATAGTACCAATTAACAGAGTACCAATATAACCCCCTTTAAACATAACAGTGTCTGAACATATTGTCTATACTAAAATATTGTGTTTTCCAATATTATTTTATGATAACAGAGGAGGAAGTGGTGGAAATACGTATATTGAAATCTTTCCCTTATCCAAAGTCAGCTTCAATGAAAATATCTTTTCAAATGGATTATGGATTTCTCTACATCCAGCTTCCTACAACTACGTTAATAATCATTTTCAACCATGTTTAGTAGCCACAATGTATGGTTTAATACCTCTGGGTGGCCTGCATTGAGAGACTCCACTTCCTGCCTAAGGCCTTTGAATGTAATTTGTGAAAATGAGAAATGTGAAAATGCGTATGCTTCATAATTCATGTTCCCTGTGGCGAATGATGGCTTTGGTGGAGAGGTCTTTGTTGTGTGTGAATGAGTTTGGCACTGCAGTGGAGCCGGACATGGTCGGATAAGGTTCTGGACAATAAACTGAACTAAACAAGTGCTTGCAAACTGAGTAAAAAGTTATAATCAAGTCCTTCAGTAGACCTAAAGGGAACAATGATCCATTCTGTGTTTTTCAATCCCACTCTCACTCATAATTCATTTTTATTTGCTAACATTTATTTTATAGAATCATAAACCTTTTCAACAGAATCTCCTCATTTAGTAAACATACTATAGTTATCTGACTGTTACGGGACACCCTTGAGAACCTTTTCATTCCTCTGAATGCTGTTGTTCCTGCAATCTGCACACCTCAAAGTCTCCCCAGTATCTGGTGATGAAGTTTTATGCTGCATTTGTCCAGGTGAAAAATATGTGTCTTAACTGCTAAACAGATAGTATCTGAAGCTTTATTCGGAATGGACTTTTTCCCAGTGAATTACACACAACTCCCAAGTGAAATTCAAAAGTCATCCAAGTGGTAATAAAATTTCCACAAGCCAAAAAAGGTTTCTATAAGATTGAAACCTCTGTACACATGCAGTGTCTCCTGTAGTATAGAAGAATACCCACCTACATTTAATCATTTCCAGGTAGGGCTAGTTTGTGATTATTTTGTCTATATGGTTATGCATAAAAGCACAATTATAATATTTAATTAATTAACTAATTTAATGTATAATGTAATCTATTCTTTCATTTTCACAGTCACTTAAGCAATCCCTGAAATAGACCCTGTCTTTGTGGAGCATCCACGTTCTTCTCATGTCAGTGTGGCTAGGGACTAGTTTGTATGATTTTTGCCTACATTTAAACCAAATAGCTCCAAAATGTTAGAAAGATCTGGGGTAATTTTGCTTTTTTTTAACAAAATACTGAAAAAATACATTTTAACCACTAAGCCACCACAGTCAAACCTGGCTAAATATTTGCTTTTGGCTATGGATGTTAAGGTTAGGTGTAGAATTAATTAGCTACATTAATATTATGTTAGTGGAAAGACTATGAAAATGAAAGAATGACTGTGCGTGTATAAATGTGATGAATAAATTTGCCCACAACAATACAAAGCTCTGACATTTTTACATGGTGGGGACACCTTGCCGGTCCCCATGAGGAAAACAGCTTTTTAAAATTTTTGTACAAACATTTCCTTTAGGAACTTAACTAAGATTGAGGTTTGGTGTAGTCCTAAATATCTGGCACTGTGGTAGCCTAGCAGTTAAGGTACTCTGCTCTGAACCCGATGGCCCAGGGTTCAAATCCCACCTCTGCCAAGCTGCCACAATTGGGTCCTTAAGCAAGGCCCTTAATCCACAATTGCTTGAATTGTAAGACTGTGAAGTTGTAAGTCGCTCTGGATAAGGGCATCTGCTAAATGCTGTAAATGTACTGGAGTAATATTTGGGATTGGGTAGCCTAGCAGCTAAGGTACTGGACTATGGACCTGATGGCCTAGGTTTCAAATCCCACCTCTGCCAAAGCTGCCACAGTTGGGTCCTTAAACAAGGCCCTTAACTCACAAATGCTTGAATTGTAAAACTGTGAAGTTGTAAGTCGCTCTGGATAAGGGCATCTGCTAAATGCTATAAATGTAAATATCTAAAGTAATCATGAAAATAGAAAATTGTGTATGCGAAGTGTGGCTTTAATTTAGAATACTTTTGATGACTAGTGTCAGAGTACACACCTGTTGCAGCATCTCTCTGTAATTAAACCACGAGCTGAGATTTAAACACCTACACAGTGTTAATTTCTCACACACCTGTAGTCTAAAATTTAACACTGAAATGGAGTGAATGGAGTCTGCAGCAGTGTAAATATTTAAATAAATAATAATAGTTGGTGTAATTATACAAACATTGTCTAAAGTGTTAATTTAACACTTTAATTGGTGGTTCCCATATAAACACTTTAAAAGTGAAATTAAATTTATGAATGGATGGTGAATTGATCTTATATTTATGCACAGAAAGACGATTGTCAGTTTGTGAAATGAGGGCAGTGTGATATAAGCAGTTATAAGGATTAGTCCTGTCGTAAATGAAATAGAATAGCATTGCAGCTGTGTTGGTGGAAAAACAAATTCATGTTAACACAATGGAAATAATATAACCACTTCTATGAGAAACTAATTGAAATAATCATTCTTTTTGAGAAATATATACAAACTCCCCAAACCCAGTCGACTCATTTCCAGGACCTTGTAATACACCTCTGAGCTCTAGGGCACTGTTTTTTTTAAACAAAACACAAGAAACAAGAATCAGAGACAAACATATCTGTACCCTCCAGTTTGATTACTGACCCATTTAAAGTAGCACCACTCCAACAAAGAGGCTCAATTTCATTCAAATATTTAGCTTCAGGCTTTCCAGTTGCTATTCATTCGTCACTGTACAACACATGTCTAAAAAACAGAAAAAGGTGAAACTTACTTCACACACTTCCAGATACATCCCAAAACAAGCCTGAATCAGTGCCTTGTTTAAATAGAACATACTTACATAACTGATTTCATATACAATTTATAATCACACAGAGCTTAGCATTTTAACTACGAGCAACTAGGTAATTGGTAAAAGCTTTAAAAAGGTTAATGGTTAAAGTCCCATTACTGGCAATATGTCACACGGAAGGAGGACAGAACAAATGTGTGATATTTATTTGCAATAAGGTGATGAACAGACTAGGCAAGGGTGACAGATTACCAGAAAAAGAGAGGAAACAAAACAAAAACAAGCTAACAGATGCACGAACAACCTCCATAAACCATGAGGTACAAATTACACAGCGCTAATAACAACAGCCAGTGCTAATACAAACAAGGCTAATACCATCCACAATGCTAGTACAAACAAGCAGTGCTAACAGGCTAACAGACACAGACAGAAAGTGCTACAACAAATGGATACAAACAAATAGCTAATACAAACAAAACAATGCCAAATACTGGATGGAATGCTAATAAACCCAGACTGCACTAAGACAATTTCAACAATACAAGGATCATGAGACTAACAGCTAATGCTAATAGACCATGTGCTAAAACAGATACTAGCTGGAGTAAACAGAAATTAACACACAACATTAAACCACTAACCACAATATTAAACTGCAATAAACATTAAACTCGCTAGACAAATGAAATTGAATGAAATGAAACCAGGGAGAAACAAAGAGAAACTGGGAACCAGTAAACCAGGACACAGAAGTCAGTCAGAATCAGATAAATGCCAGATGAAGGAGCTGTATAGGAGGAGGAGCTTAAATAGGCAGAGCTGCTAACTGAGTAGCCTTTACTGTTGTGGGAGCCAAAAAGGGTCAGATGATATGCAAACTGCTGTTCTAAAAAGCACACGCCATCCAGTAAAACTGTAGATGTTGTAAACTGATCTGGTTCGGGCTGTCTACTTGCCCTTCCTCTTTGTTTTATGGGCCACCCTGGTCTACTGAGCCCACCACGGACATAATCCCAAACATGAGGGGCGCTGTGACTCAAGAAACTGCCCTGGCAAACTGATAGGAACACAAGAGAAATACATGCAGAGATAAAAAGTAGAGCAAAAAACTGGTCTTACATGTAGTAGTGTCATACTTTCTATTTTTTTTTTTCACAATTTTCATACTTTTCATTATATTATCTCTATTTAATTAGTCTACATATTACATGTAATCTATACTATATTATCTCTTTTAATATTTATTTAGTTTCTGATTATTTAGCTTCATTAATCTCATTTTTTTTTATTAATTTGTTCAATTCTTATTTACAGTTTTTCCTTTCCACTGTCATCCTTCTGTAAGTTTGCTTTTGGGCTTAAATAATAAAAGACAATAGCAGCTTAAGACACTGCTGCTTTGAGACACTGTTCCATTGTAAAAAGTGCTATAGAAATAAAATCTGACAATCTGCAATCTGAACATACCTCACCAGAGGCATGATACGAACCCAGTGCTCTACCATCTAAACTTTTCTGGTTCATATCCTGCATTTGGTGGCTAAGATTTTTAGTTGAGTTTGATTATAATGTGATACTAATGAGTTTTGTTATCTGGTCTCACCCAGTTGTTAATTGGTTCATATTGGTCTCAGTATCTCTTTTCTTGACGGTGCTCAGTGGTTATCACTGTTGCCTCATAGCAAGAAGGTCCTAGGTTGATCCCAGGTGGGGTATTTTGGGTGAAGTCTCCTACATTCCAAAGGTGTGCATTAGCTTAACTGATTACAGTAAAGTGGCCATAGGGTGTGAGTGTGTATAAGTGTGCAAGTGCACTTGCCATTTGATGCACTGGCACCTGTCTATGCTTGCTTCTGCCATCTGAGCACTGTTTCTCTCACAACCCTATCCATGATTCAAAAGATAAGAAAGTGAATATGATACATTCTACATTCCACATTCTACTACTTTAATGATAGGTCTAATATGGTTTATTTTTTATTTTTTTTAATGCAGCTTGCATTAATGAAATAAAACAGAACTTAATTGGCATAAGTGCGCAAGACAGTGAACAAATAGCTTCCAAGAGCTGAAATATAGTATGTTATTGGCACTGTGTTCACGATTAAGTCTAAAGCTCAGACACCTAAATGCAGCTGTCATTTTAATGCCAGTGTGGACATGAGTTATTTTATGTGCGTTATTTGGAGGCTGTCAAAGACTCAGTATCACAAATGTCTCATCACATTGCTCTTGTCCACATTGCTCTTGTCCTGATAACTGGGAAGTGTAGGAGCAGTGAGGAATTCTAACGAGGTCGTTAGTATGAGGAGTTTTACAGTGCAGCTTTGTTAGCAATGGGTTTTATAGTCATTATCTGTTACAGGCAGGCTGAAACATTAACTAAGCTGTCAGTTGCGAGTTAATTCACTCCATGATTATTTCTGTCCTTCACAGCGTTGCTTTGACTTCATTTTGTATAACGCTTTGCTGTTTAGATTTATATATATATATGGTTTATTCAAGACAAAATGAAATTTATACTTCACCCTCTAATATGATGGCATGGAATACTCCAAACAGAGAATTTTACAATTTGAATGTTTTTATGTCTCCAATGGCCTAAGAATATACTAATTCATTATAAAGTTCCAAGTTTTATGAGAATAGTTTGGCTATGCAAACGTCATGATGTCTTGCTGCAGCCCCTAATGGATCTGAGCATTAATTGTATCCAAAGGTAATTCGATTTTTAGTAATAATGTGTAAACATGACAAGATTGTCTGACTATAACAGATTCTAACACTATGGTGCTAAACCGCCCTATAGTCCAGAAGTCATTTTAAATTGCTGTGTGTTCGATGTTGTCATGGTACACTCATGCATTGTGGGACACAACCCTATGACATGACAGACCCTGATTTTAGACTTGTTGCTGATAATAGCCTGGATGGAGCTTTTTATCTTTGGTCTAAAGCACATGGTGTCCAGTTCTTCCATATAAGATTTGGTATACAGATGTGTGTAAAGAAGATTTATGCTTTCACTCTGTAATGGTCCATCTTAGATGCCTTAGAGGTCAGAGAAGTTGATGCCACTTCTGGACATGATGAACACGAGATTTCTTTTTTCACGTTAAAGTTTTAAGTAGCAGTTGTACATGTAACTGCAAACTAGTGCTTAACAGAGGTTTGTCAAAGTTCTCCCTTACCCATGTGGTTATATCAGCTAGTGATAAATGCCATGGGTGCTAATGGAATAATGTGTTTCAATGATTAAAACCTTAGTGAACATTGTTTCATAACTAACAGTGTTCGGCTAGTCAAATTATTTTATCAGTACAAGTTCTTAAAAGTGCTTAAAAGCTGATATTTTGCAGGTAAGATGAAACATTTTTATTCTTGAGTAGTATTGATTTAAAATGTGTTTGTCTTTCTGTTTCAACAAATTTTTACTACCCAAATCTATGCAATCTGATTAAGCTGTCTAGGAGAAGTTTAAGAAGGGGACATTTCAAAATAACATTTTATAAAGAGGTACTTTTGTGTATTTGTTGCTTTTGTAATTTTTGCACAACTGCAATTACTCAGGTGCAGCAGACCATCTGTCATCTGAAATGTAAGAGAATGTTTAACCTTTGTTCTGAACTTATAGAAGTTTGCACAGGAGCATCACATTAGCATGCGTAGACAGGAGGTTAATAGCCTGTGGCTCTTGCACAAAAGCAAGAAAAATGATTTTATTTCTAAATGAAAGAGAAGAAAAATCATTAGACTTCTGTCATTATTTAAGATTTTTTTTAATTGTCCCAAACTGAATTTAGCCAAGAAACTTGGTTTGTTTGCTGTGCTTCTTTAGGTTTTGCAGTTTCTCTGAAAGGCTAATGTAGCTGAAAAGGTTAAGCTGAACACTTATCTCTTTTAGTTCCTGACACTGTATAGAATTGAGCAAAAGTATTTCACAACTGAAACAATAGTAGTGTTGAAGCCAGAATCACTTCTCTAGTTTTCCAGTTTCTCTGTGCAAGCAGAAGGCTCAGGTAGGAGGTGTGACCCAAAGTGTGAATGTGAGATTGTTGTTTAGAAGTAATGTAGTTCCTGTAATACTTACAATTAGATGTATACTTTTTATTGGCAAAAACCTTCTGCCTAACCTAATAAGAAACAAAAGAATATCACTTTTCATGTCTTAATTGAACACAATGATTTGTCACTTGTAACCCAGGCTAGATAAGGCACTCGAAGCCTTATATTTCATATTTGGTATAGGATTTTCTTTAGCATCAACAACTGCAGCCAAGTGCTTTGTGTAATTGAATGACAGTGATATATTGTGAAAGATCGTGTAGCAGCTTTACAGTTATGCACCTGCGGTCTGATTCGGCAGGGAGGCACCAATGGGTCTCAGAAGTGGGTCCTAGAGATGGCGAGCTAATGATAGACTGCTACACCACTCAAGCGCAGTCAGCACTATTGTGCTTGTTATATTACACATTGGTGAACAGAGATCTTTAAAAATGCTTTGGTAGTCATTTCCTTTATTGATTCCTTTAAACTTGTTTTATTAATGATTTGATTTTGATTGAGCACCTTAATAGAGATCTTTCTTGAGAGGTGCAAAATCCCACTGTGAGCCTTTTGTAAATGGCAGGGTACTTCTACCACTCAATATTCCTACACTAATCGGAGCACATGTCTCCCAACTGACTTTTGCAAATGCCATTAGACTAGAGGTGTACATACTTTTTCAAACATAGCCTGCAAACATGTAAACATTTTAAAAATGTTTTCAGCATTAACCAGAATACAATTATGTTCTATTACTGAATCTTTGACACTTCAAAGGGTTCACAAACTTTAATCGCAGCTGTATATTTAAGTTAAGTAAAAACATTTAAACCTAAAAATCTCCCATAGCGGTAGGAGCTGCTACATGCCGTTGCAAACAGCTTTCCAGTGTGACAATTTTAAAGCTCTTTGTTTGAGGCAGTCGAGTCCGCAGGCAAAAACGGAGGCATTTTACACAGAACATTTGTTACACGTTGTAAACCCTTTTTGTACACTTGAAACTGAAACAGATGCTTCCTTCTACACTAAATGTGTTTCGTTACACTGAATCAAGCTAAACTTTTAATGGAATGGTTGTCAGATCAATGTGATGCCTTTTTGCTCGTTTTACCCTTCTTTTTAATAGAGCAATTAAAGCAGTCACAAGTCGTGGACTTTAGTGGCACAGCCAATAAAAGTCAAGTGGCAAAAACAGTTGTTAGCCATGGAGAAGAAGGACTGCCTTCCTGTTTAGAAATGTGTTTAAAGAAATACACTGGTACTTTCACAGATATTTTTTTAAATAGTAAAGACAATCCACCAAAGACAACCCTGTTTGGTTAATTGGTGTTAGTGAAGTGTCCTAAGCGTGTGAGTGTCTGAGCATATGTGTCCTACAATGGATTGGAACTCCGTCTAGGGTTTTTCCTGCCTTGTTCGCTGTGTTACTGGCTAGGCACGGGCTCCTGTACGAGTCTGAATAAGTAATGACTGGATGAAGGATAAAGTCGGAACATGTGTGGCTTTTACAGGAGTGGGTACCATTGCTCAGCACTCTTATCATGCTAACACTGCCCTTAAACTCAAGTTTATGATTATTTTCATAGCATCTTCAGTTTACCAGTGGCACTACTGAAAGTCCCAGTCATAACACAGAGGTAGCCATTTCATATACAGTACCGTGTAAACCCCTTAGGCCACCATTAGATTTTTTTTACTTTAGTACTGGTATAATGATCACAATCCTTTTTACATTTACATTTACAACATTTAGCAGACGCCCTTATCCAGAGTGATTTACAATCCAAGCAATGCTGGGTTAAGGGCCTTGCTCAAGGGCCCAACTGTGGCAGCTTGGCAAAGGTGGGATTTGAACCCTGGACCTTCTGGTCCAGAGGCCAGTACCTTAAC
>JAVSBV010135082.1:0-16973 GCA_033117975.1 Parotocinclus spilosoma | reverse complement strand
AAAACATGATATGTGTTTTGTAGTGAGCCATGACCCAGTAGATACAGATCCTGTCCATATCGCATGGAGCTCGAGTGAGGATGAGCTGTCTGACAGTGACTGCCAGCTGCTGCTTCCTCATCCCATCACAAAGCAGCGAAGCTCTCAGCGAAGCACATCAAGCACATGCAGAGCAGGCAGTTCCTTCATCAGATATTACAGCACAGGAGCAGGTACAACACATGGCATAAAATTCCTTCAGTCATCACAGCTGATGGATTTGACCTACACTATGTAGACTTGAGATTGCTGACATCAAAGACATATGGTATTGTATGGTACAGTATTATACTGCCATTGTTTGCTAGTGAAATGCTTTATATTTTGAATGTGTTATAAGGGAGTATTATTGAAATAGCAGAGCTAAGTAATTAGAGGGAGTGTCAACAAACTTCAGTCTGTATAGTGTATGTGAACAATATTGTGTAAATTTTTTGTAGTTTTTTAAGATGTAGAGAGACCAATTATGTTTAGTGTTAAACCACTGGGG
Organism: Parotocinclus spilosoma; assembly: GCA_033117975.1. Taxonomy (NCBI): domain Eukaryota; kingdom Metazoa; phylum Chordata; class Actinopteri; order Siluriformes; family Loricariidae; genus Parotocinclus; species Parotocinclus spilosoma. The sequence goes on along the minus strand of JAVSBV010135082.1, from coordinate 16,444 downwards.
AATTTGTCTTCCTTTTACTTGGTGATCATTTTTCTGTCTGTATTTTCATCTCTTCTCCGCTGAGAAAATTACAGGCTGAAAATACAGATTGTCTTCCACCAAACTTGGAGATGCTGTGATAATTGTAGTTCAGTCTGGATGCACAACTCTGATTTTACAGCCAGTTTATGCATTGTACTGAAAAAAAAATGGTTTTGGAACTTTTGCTTTTCGCTGTAGATCTGCACGTAGAATGTGAATGGAAGTCATTCAGGGATAGCTTCACTATTTAATTGGACTGGGTGTTGGGGGCGCATAATTCTCGCATTACTCTGGAGAGACATGAAGTAAAAATAAAACGGGGAAAATATGATTGAAGCTGTCATTTTAATGGCATATACCTGTATAAGGCAATACTTTAGTTTATTTCTAAATATACACAGCTTATACTTTTCTTTTTCTCTAAATAATATTGTTATAGTAAAAATGTTCTTGTATAATAAAATATATATATAATATATATAATATATAAAGTTCTTTTAGTCAGTTATCTGTGATGCAGTCATCCGGGTTCATAATTAATACAACCCACTTGAAACACACATGTCCTTAAGGAATTTTATGACTAAATTAATTATTGAATGCAACAGTTTTACACTGAGGTGAAGAGAAGAATTTACAGACACTTTTCTAATAAATTATATAACATCCATATGGCCCAGTGTCCACTACTTCACTGCTTACAAAAAATAGGAGATATTTTAAAATGAATATTAAGCAAGTGATAAAAGAAGCATTTATTTTATTTAATTAAACAAGATAATCAGAAAAGCAAAGAGAGAAAGTCCGAGAAAGTTGTGTGATTACGCAAATGATCGTGAACTTGCATGAACTTAATTATCATGATTGAGTAGCTAGTGACATATTCAATGGGGGTGAACAGAAGCATGTTAAACTGCATGAGAGTGCCCCACATTGACTGTTCAGTAGGGTGTATGGTCACCCAAGACTGCCAAAATACACTGACAGTGATGGGGTATGGACATAATCAGATTGTAAGCAGTTCTTGTGGGATCCTCTTCATATTCATTTTGAAATTAAAAAAAAATATTTTTTGTGAGCAATTTACTGGTCTTGCCTATTCCTCTGCATTGGTGTATTGGGGAAAACCTTTTAGATATGTATTTTATAAAAAAAAAAATAATTACCATAATTTCTACAGTGTGATATTTCTATCTTGTTAAACAAACCAATATAGTAAGTACCACCACGAACTTTTCAGGAAAGTTTTGGACTTTTTGCTCATATACCACAGAACATTATTAAATAAATCTAACAATCAGGTACTATTGATCATTGATATTGTGTTCAGATCCATGTAAACTGCTTACCTGAAACAGAAGCAGCTGTGTAGAGTTAGGGACAACCATTCAAAAAGGAAAGACTGTGGTAGCTTGTAGCAGTTTAACCTTAAAATCTTATCTAATGACAAAGGTACAGCAACAAAATATAAGGGGATTATCCAGCATGAGCAAGATCATAGTCAGTAGTCAGCCATGGAAACTGAGTGCAGAAGACTTAGAAATGCTTTGGTGTCCTTATCTTCAAAATGTTAAGCACTTTGCCCGGCTTAGAACTAGCTATCCACAGTTTAGAGAAGTCATGTCAAATGTTGCCTTTGTGGAAGAGTATTGACTAAAAAGCCATGGCTCAGCGAGAAACAAAGCTAAGGACTGACTTATGCACATGAATGCAAGAACTAAGGTGCATGGACTGATGAGGCAAAACTTGAAATTTAAATTGACTTTGAAATTTAAGGTTTGTGCCCCCTGGCTGGACAACGCTACATGTTTCAGTGCAGTTCAGTTCCGTTTCAGTTCAGTTTAGGTAGGTGTCTGATCCCCAGCTGCCTAACACACAGCAATGTCTTCAGAAGAGTTGGGGTAAGCTGTCCAAAAGGCTTGGGAAAACATATTCAACAAAGAGTACTTTCAAAATTTGTATACCACTGTCATTACATTATATATCATATTAGTTCACACATATATCATTGGTGTTTGGCACCAATTAATGTAAGTACTTTCTTCAAAAGTGAAGAAAGACGAGCATATGTTGTGTTTTGGATGCCAGTTTAGATGCCACAATCACTAACCAGCATAAAGCACCTTGGAACTTGGATGGCCTTGCTAAGTGACCAACATACCAGCACTGAAAACACAACATATGCTGGGTTTTCTTTTTTGGAGGGAAGGATTATTCACAGTCGCATGCTTGTTTAAAATAAATGCATTAAATGATCTTGAATTGTGTTTGAATCACTTCTAGTTTAACAGTGGAACAACATCTCTGTAATGGGCTGCTTTGTTTATAGACACAGATGAACTTCCTACAATTGATTCAGAAAGTGAGCAAGAAGAGGATATCTCTAAGGAGCAAATTCCTGTGGTGAGTAAACGTAGTGATGTTGACCTTGTTTCCATTTAATGTAACTTTTCAGTAATGAAAATCAATGTGTACACACAATGCACTCATAACAAACGGAGCGGATATGCCTTAAAGTGATTAAAAGCTGAATTATAACTTCGGATTTAATTAATGTTCATATCCATTAGGGGGCGCTGTGGACCCTTAGTGATGGCTCAGTTCAAATGGGCGGGTTTGTGGACACTACCCGGAGGTGGCTGTTACTTATCACAGCTAATGAGTTCTGATAACAGCGAATACGTTTTTGTGAACTACTATTAGTGCACGATTCATATGCAACTAACACTGCTATAAAATGGTCTTATTTTTCAACCATACTCATATTTTTAATACATACTTTAAAATCAAATCAATTTAATAGTTTAAAGTCAGTATAACATCTGAATACATGTTCCTCTGTGTAAATGGGGTGAACCTTGTTTGCTGTTAGGCATTTGTTTTTTTTAGACTTAAAATCACAAATTTTGAAAAAAAAAACCCACAGATAGATAGCCTGTCAACACAACTGCCGAGAATTCTCCATAGTTTGTCTTATTCAATCACTAATCTGCTTTGTGAGGCTTTTTAAACTTCATGAGTTTTATTGAATTGCTCATAGAACATGATGTGCAAAAATCTTAGGACCATACATCATAGGACCTTAATGACCATACATTGCATGTTGTAGAAGACTGGACCCAAAAAATCTAAACTTGGATTTGTCTCTCCATAATACTCTTTTCTACTGATCTTCCTTCCAATCTTGGTGAGCTTCTGCATATCTTAGCATTTTCACCCTGTTCCCATTCTGAAAAAAATCCAAGCTGCTACCTTTCAAAAAAGACCATTTCTGTTCAAGCTTCTTCAGACTGTAGAAGCTTCCAGACTTTGCTGTTTAATTGTAAGGCACTAAATGTGATCCTAAATACTTGGTATTGTAACCCATAGAAGCAGTATTCTGTTTTTCTCATTGTTAAATACGACATGCGAAGTTCCTGTATTTTCTGGTTGCATTCTAATAAAGAAACAGAAATAATTATACGATAATTATACCATTGTTTAAACAAAGATCCATCCATAATGGTGGCCCAAGTCTTATGCACAATCTTTCCAGGCTAATAACACCCACAAATATTATTAATGTCTTTATTTAACATTTTGATTATTCAGTCACAAATCATGTTGTATATTTAATAACTGGTGTAATGAAAGGTACACCAGTAAGGTGGAAAAGCAAAACAAATGCTATAAATCTGAGCTAGCAGCACCAGAATACCATCTACTGGGGTCGTCACACTATAGCGTAAATGAGGGTATCACACAACTTACCTCACCGGAGGTGGGATACATACCAGAGTGGCAGAGAGCTAGTGTGTAGTGTCATTTTATGCTTCTGGTCATGTGAGGCGATGGTTTCAGCGGATTATTTCTTGGCATTGCATGTTTAGGTCAGAGCTAGATACCACAAGACTGAAAATATGGCATGTTCCTAAGTTTTCTCCTTTCCAGAATGTGTATTGGACCATGTATTAGATAGTATGAGTTGATAATGCAGGTAATTATACAGACTTGACATGGGTTTCCTCCCTGTAAATGTACAACCTTTAAGTTGTTAGTGTGCCTGAACAGCCTTTCCTGTTTGTTTTTCACTAATCTAGTGTAGTTCTCTGCTCTGCTCTCATGCTCTGCCAGGTACATGAACTAATTTACATTTACGTCATTTAGCAGATGTCCTTATCCTGAGTTACTGGCAACTGATATGGTCTAGCAATCCAAGCAGTATTTGGTTTAAGGAGATGAAGAGGTGGGATTTAAACCCTGGACCTTCTGGTCTGTAGTCCAGTACCTGAACTATAGGTGCATGCAGTGATAATCATTTGTGTTAATGTTGCATTTAGATTAGTTATCATTCCATTAAGAACAAATTGGACTTAGTTATAGACTGCACAAATATACAGTACTATTTTTCAGTTTATATTCTGCTTGTTCTTTATTTTAGTTTTAGTGGTCACTGCACTTTGTAGCTCTGCAATTACAGACAAGTAATCCACACATGGATCAGACATAGCAGTGCTTTAAATGAGAGCAGTGAGTTTTAAACCACTGTTCACACACTGTCCACTTTATTAGAGACAACCACATTTTTACTCCACCTTGTAAATGTAAAGTCAGTGATCCCTCATCAGTGCTCAAAGGATGCTGCCTGCGGGATGCTGGTGACTGGACATTCTTGGCTGGCTTACTATTTTTGAGCTAAGGTGTTTAAAAACTCCAGCAGCACTGCTGTGCCTGATCCTCTTGTACCAACTCTACACACACTAACACCAGCACATCAGTGTCAGTGCAGTGTTGAAAATGATCCACCATGTAAATAGTAGCTGATCTGTGCTGGTCAAGTGGAAGTCCTAACAATTAGAGAACAGTAAATGGGACTAACAAAGTATGTATAGAGAGTCTGTAACTGTAGAACTACATGTACAATGACCACTAAAATGTAAAAAAAGAATATGCCGAATATAAACTGAAAATTTTAGAATATCTCAGACTCCACAGTACTGTTTATTGTGTATATATATATATATACTGCTTGTGTGCTGTTTTTAATTTGTTATATTGTTGTAATTAATTTATTGAGCATTCCTAAAAAGACACACATCAGTTATTTAAAGGGTTGGCTTGGTAGTGATGAAGAGTAAGGTCAAATTGCAGGCTGGTTAGATGGATATTGGGTTTACATGCTGCAGCCCACAGCATGCTGAGAATAATGCTGATGGGTGTAGAATTTTGGCTCCGCTAAAGTTATTACTATTGTATGGTTATTTTGCTGTTTTTGGTCCGATAATTTAAGTCAGCTGGATTAGACTTGAAAACCCAATGATTTAATGTGACATATGGTAAGAGAGTTTAAAAAAAATGACTTTTGTACGACAAAACATTTGTCCAAAACCGTTTCGGTGCATTCCAAGCGCCGGTTGTGCGAAAGCTTTCTCTTGCCGGACAAGCACCCAAGAGATAATAAACATGTAAGTTATCTAACAGGCCTCCAAAAACAAAAGTTTGTCCACCCACTTAGCGAAGATTTAGGAACTGCCTCCTTACTGTGACTGCTCAGTGCATGCGCAGACATGCTTTCAGCAAAGAGATGTTTGATAGACTGTAAAATTTGTGTACAACTCCAATCTGCTTCAGTCACATCAGGGTAAGCACATTTTTGACTGGGAGCCAGGAACATGGTGTTCTAGAGGGGTGGGATCAACTGAGAGGGACAAGAGAAACGAGGATTGGGAGAAAAAGAAATACTCAGGAGGGGAAAAGGAGAGAGGGAGAAAAAGTGAGCATGTGTGGTGTGACGCCTGCTGGCAGGCAGCCCGGTGGACTGAAGTTGAGTCAAATAAAAAGAACACGTAGGCTGACAGGGCTGGTTGGAATGCTAATCATGCCTCCACATGACACGGAGGCAGGCAGTGCACCAGATATTTCCACAAGAATCTGGTTCCTGTACTGTCAGGTGTGTGTCTCCAGCTCTATTAGAAACAAGCATGGTTATAGTTTCTTTGCACACTAAGATATACATGTTATGTGCCTAGCTATTTCATAAACTTCCTAAATTTCCTCAAATATTTGGATAATGAAAGCCTCAAAGGAGTGTACCAAAAGACCCAACTGGCTGTTAGGGTACATAATTTGGGGTACGTTTAGCGTGTTATGTCATGGTTGTTGAATAGGAAATATACTGCTTAGAAAAATGAGGGGATATTTTAAAATGAAATATCCCATAATGAAATGCACCCTATTTTTAATGAGCAGTGTAGATTTACTTTTATTGGTTTTGGCTGGAAGCAAAAACATGGTTTGCAAATGTCAGCCATAACATTAATGCTGTCTCCTCTATTCTCATAATTATTGTCCCACTTTATAAGCTCTACTTACCATATAGGTGTTCTTTATTAATCTATGATTACAGATTGTAGTTTATGTGTTTCTCTGCATTCTTTTTAGGCCCCTTTCACCCTGCCTTCAATTATCTGAACCAGTGTATACCAGTGTGCCTTATTTACCGTCCAACGTATTAGCTGCATCTACCTTGATGGTGCAGGGTGTAGATGGAATGTCAGAGACAGTAGCTTATCTGTTGAGGCACAGTTTGTTAGTTATCCTCTAATCCTTCATCAGTGCTCACATAACATTGCACTGGTGGTTGGTGGCATGCCGTTTTTGATTGGTAGAATATTTTCAGTCCAGTGACATTGAGGTGTTTAAATACTGCAGCAGCACTGCTGTGCCTGATCCACTTGTACCACCACAATAACACACCACCACCATGTCAGTTTCACTGCAGTGCTGAGAATGATCCACCACCCAAATACTTGTAGTACCTGATCTGTGGGCATCCTAATCTCTATAATCCCTGAAAGAAAATCTGAAAACTCAGAAGCCTCTTGTACGTTGGTTGGTGTGTAATACATTTCTTTATGTGAGACATACTTTTACAGTCACCCTTCATTGGACAACACTGAAGATATGACACATTGAAACAATGTAAAGTAGTCCGTATACAGCTTATATAACCCTGTAAATTTGCTGTGCCCTCAAACTATTGCAACACACAGCCGTTATAATATGTATAATTATGTCTAAACCACTGGCAACAAAAGAGTCCAGCCCCAAGTTGTGCCCAGTAAGCCATTTTATCTCCCTGGTATCCCGTGACTCGTTAGTGTTACAAGATCTCAGGTGTGAATAGGGAGCAAGTTTGTTAAATTTGGTGTTACCGCTCTTACAGTGTCTCATACTGGCTACGATGTTCAACATGGCACGTCATGACAAAGAACTCTCTGAGGATCTTAAAAAAAGAATTGTTGCTCTACATAAAGATGGCCTAGGCAATAATACGTTTGCCAACACCCTGAAAATGAACTGCAGCATGGTGACAAAGATAGGGTGTTTAAACAGGACAGGTTTCACTCAGAACAGGTATTGCCATGGTCAACCAAAGAAGTTGAGTACACGTGCTCAATGTCATATCCATAAGTTGACTTTTGAAAATAGATGTAGGAGTGCTGCAAGCATTGCTGCTGGTTAAAGGGGTAGGGGTGCACTGTATCAAATTGGTTTGCATGGCTGTTGTCTCAGATTGAAGCCTCTTTTTAACATGAAAGACTACAAACACGAAGAATAAGGACATGGATTACTGGTCTGACGAGACCAAGATAAACTTATTTGGTTCAGATGGTCTTAAACGTATGTGAGGGGTATACTCACGTTTGTGAGATACTGTATATACAGTCAAAAGTCACAGGATACATTGCAAGCTGCATTGTGGACGTTTTGCAAAGGCTGCCAAAGCCATCGTCGACGTTTCTTTGTCGGTAGCAGTTTTCAGACAACCACTACAGGGCTTTTCATCCACAGTCCCAGTTTCTCTCATTTTGGCTGTAACAGTTTTTAGATGTAACAGTGCTTTGTGAAATTGGTGATCTATCTGGGTGTCGGTTGTTGAAATCCATAATACGGCCACTGCGTTCCCCGGGTTCTCTCCATTTGATCTGGTTTTAGGTGGGATTTTTATATTGCTCACACCTGTTACTTGCCACAGTTGAGTTTAAATAAGCATCACATGCTTGAAACAAAGTTATTTACCCACAATTTAGAAATTTTGTCTGGCCTATTTTTTGAGTTTTGTGTGGAATTATGTCAAATTGCTTTTTCCCTCTGCTTTCTTGTGTTGTTCCAATATACACAAACTTAATAAACATGTCTATAACAAAAGATTCAATAATTTTCTGTAAGAATAATTTCAGGGGTGCCATGACTATTTTTGCTCCCATTTTCATGAGCTGAACTAAGATCTAAGACTTTTTTTATGTACACAAAAGGCCTTTTCCAAATATTGTTCACAAATGTGTCTAAATCTGTGTTAGTGAGCACTTCTCCTTTGCCAAGATAATCCATCCACCTCACAGGTATGACAAATCAAGATGCTGATTAGACAGCATGATTATTGCAAAGGTTTAACCTTAAGGATGGCCACAATAAAAGGCGACTCTATAAAGTGCAGTTTACTTTTACTGTTTCGGTCGAGGGGATCTGAAATCCAGTCAGTATATGGTGTGACCAGCATTTGCCTTACCCAGTGCAACTTCATTTCATGAAGTTAATCAGGTTGTTGATTGTGGAATGTTGGTTTACTCCTCTTCAATGGCTGTATGAAGTTTCTGGATATTGTCAGGATTTGGATGTTTTCAGATTCCAGAAACTGTGTGCAGATCCTTGTGAAATGGGACCATGCACTATCATGCTGCAACATGAGATGATGTTCGTGGATGAATGGCACAACAATGAGTATCATGGCATCTCTGTGCATTCAAAATGTCATTAATAAAATGCACCTGTGTTTGTTGTCCATAACATACACCTGCCCATACTATAACCCCACCGTCAACATGGGCCATTCGATTCACAACATCTGCAAACCACTTACCCACGCCACACCATACTAACAGGAATCCAGAGCTGTCGCCCATTAATGAAATGTTAACTTATCTACCAAAAACTGGCTCCAGAGGCATTTTAGAGAATTTGGCAATGCAGATTCTGTCAGATTTAGTCATCAGCTGGTGTCACATGATTTTGGAGGAGAGAAAATGACTTGTGTTTAATTATTATTTATATTTTATTTTTTAAATTTTTTTATGTCGTTAATTTACATTTGTAATATTATTATTTGTCTGTACCGTTGTATTATATATTCTCTGCTCAAAATAAAAAAAATAAAAAATAAATAAATAAATAAACATGCTGGATGTTCTGCCAAATTCTCTGAAACACCTTTGGAGACTGCTTATGGTAGAGAAATGAATATTCAATTTATGTACAACCGCTCTGGTGGCCAATCCTGCAGTAAGCACGGCAGTTGCACGCTCCCACATAACTTGCAACATCTGTGGCCTTTTATTGTGGCCAGCCTAAAAACACCTGTGCAATAATAATGCTGTCTAATCAGCATCTTGATATACCATATCTGTGAGGTGGATGGATTGCTCCCTAAGGCTCCTATTAACAAATGGTTGGTTGTTCCTTAGTTTGAGTTTATTCTAGTCTGAGTGTAACAATGCAGACTATCATCTGCTCTCTCACTCATACAGACTTTAAAGTGAAAGATTTATTGACTTTATTTGACTTATTTTGTGCCAGAATACTAAAAAATGCTTTGTATTCAGTTTGACTCAGCACCCCAGAGTTTGCTAACCTTGCAGTTGGAGCACTGCAACATTTTAATGCTGAACATGCAAACACAAAAAAGGACAGATTTTTTTAGCCAGAAAATGCAGATAGCAAACAAAGCTTAGGGAAACTTGAGTGCGGAGCTGAAGGTAATTGGACGACTTCTTGGTTCTTAATGATGTTTCACCTCTTATTGAGAACAGAAGAACACAAACATCTTCAAGAACCTTTAAGTGCCTTCAACTCAACACTCATTATGGAAAACAAAAAGTCCTGTGTTTAATGGTGTTCAAGTTAAATACCTGCTGTTGTGTACAAATCAGGTGACGGATGAATGCTTACTAAATGAATGTCAATTACACTTTTCGGATGCTGCTATTTTGAAATATATGAATTTTTCGTGTCAGGTTGTGGCTGAGATCTCTGACTACTCTTCAGATAGCGAGGAAGCTCCAGAGAGCATCCAAGTAGACTCTCCTCCTCTAGAGGCAACAGAAACCCGGGAGAGGTCTGTCAGTGAGTGGGTTCGCTCTGCACAAGCACTGCTCCAGACACCACAGAAACAAATGGATAGCAGCTTAAAAACACCCGAGGACTCTGGCAAAAAAAGGCCCAAGTTTGAGAGGTATGGATTGTCCATACATGATTTAATGTTAATATTAGTCATCAGTACATATTTTAGCATGCCGCAGGCGATATTAACTATTATTTTATTTTATTATTTTAATATATAGTATTTTCTATTTTCTAATTTTATTTGTTAATAAAATTAAACAAATAATAAATTTGTACATTTGTTAATGCATTCCTGCATTTCAGGCCTGCATTTAGGCCTAATTAATTAAATAAACTAAGTAATAATGTGATTTTAAACAGGTGATTATAATTATTTGGATACAAAAGCAGCGACAAGGAAAGTTTTTGATGAGCAAAGATGGCAAGAGGATCTCCAATTTGTGAACAAATTTATAAGAAACTTATGGAAATGTTTGAAAACTGTTTCAAAAAAGGGATTCAGGGATTTATATATTTCTCCCTCTACAGTGCATGATGATTGAGTGCAATGATTCAAGGAATCTAGAGAAAGTTCCATACGTAAAAGCTTAAGCTAAATGCCCACGATCTTCGATCCCTCAGGCCGCACTTCATCAAGAACCATTATTCATCAATAGCTGATATAACCACATTACAACCCTGTCCAGAAGTGGCTTTGACATTCTCTAGGCCCAAACTGACCTTGAATGGACCATCACACAGTAAAAACATGTATTGTGGTCAGGTGAGTCAGTATTTTAGATTTTTTGGGGAAAATGGTCAGCATGAGCTTCAGACCAAAGACAAAAAGGACCGTTCAGACTGTTATCAGCAACAAGTCCAAAAGCCTGGGTCTGTCATGGTATGGTGCTACGTCATTGCCCTTGGCAAAGGTCATTTGGAAAAGAGAAGTACATTGTGATTTTAGTGTAACATACAGTACGCTACCTTCAAGGTGTCATCTTTTCCAGGAACGTCCATGCATTTTTTAACAAGATAAATACTGCACATGTTACAAAATCATGGCTGCAGAGGAAGAGGGTACAGATACTGGACTGACCTGCCTCCAGTCCTGACTTGTTCCCAATAGAGAATATGTGGTAAATCCTAAAAACGAAAAATGCAACTACCACAACTCCATACTGTTGCACATTTTAAAATGTGTTTGCAGAAAGAATTAGACAAAATAACACGAGACACTAAATTACTGGATATTCTCTGTAAAACAGCATATTTTGCGTATGGTAAAAAGGAATAGCTGCATTACAAAGTGGTTAATGATTTACTGTCCAAACCTTTTTGCATTAAACTTTTTATGTGTTACAGAAATGGGGGTTTATTGAGTTGAGTTGAGCAAATAATATGAAATGTGTCTGGTTCATATGTTCTGTAATATATAAAACTTTTTCTGATTTGAGCTTGTAGGAAGTATTTAACACTCAAGTAATTCACTTGAGTGAATGCAGCCCATCATCTCTGTGTTTGAAAGGAGCTTAATGTCAGTCAACGTTCTACAACATTCAGTCTGTTCAACGCTGATGCTGCATATGTTTAACAAAACTTTCAGCATTAGAGGCACCATTTGTCATGGCTATACTTCAGTAGCTTACAAATATGACATGCTATAAATTACATAGGTTGATTATCTTGATAGTAAGGATAAAATTATTTGAAATATAGTACGATTTGTTTAATAGGAAGGTAAAGCATCCATTTTATGTTAAGCAACATAAAATGTAGTACCGAGAGAAGTATAGGAAGTACTAATAACAAGATATATGGAGATACATTGTTGTAAAGTTACTTTTTAGGGTATAAAAACAATCTAGAATGATAAACTGTTTTGTCAGATATTTGTAATTGTTTAAAATGTGTAATTAGGGATTTTAATTTTAGAAATACATGCATATATACTGATTGTGTATTTTATGAGTCAATAGGTATTGCCACCCCATTTATCTTGCCAACATCTCATCTTTCAACCTATTCAACGATTAAAGGTTGCCAGCATTAACTGAGACCGTTATGTCTGTGGCTACTTTAGTTTCAGCATTTTTGTGCTATTATCATCTTGTTAAGATTTATTTTTAATGATTATATAATGAACATTATGCATAGTTTTGAATATAGATATGTGCAAGGCATCAGAAGGCGTCGCAAGAGTTCGCTCTTACTAGTTTTCTGTCATTCAGATGATAATTAAGTATATGTGACACAGATTTTTACCTTGTATTATAATTCTTACAACCAAATTTATTAAAGCTAATGGACATTGGACAAATGGACTTTAAACGGCCCATACCTGTATTAAAATATAGCACACAAATGCATTAATTCATGTGTTTAATATTGTTTAGGTGTCTTCCTAAGATAAACATTCAGATGTTCCAGAATCTTTGTTTACGATACTCTTAATCTTGTTTCCATTTCCTTCATTGAACTTCCTTCACAGTAACTGCAACAGGCACAGCCTTCGACTGAGATTTGATTCTCTTTAATTAATGTTCTTTAGTTTTGAATAATTAAGATAATGTATTGGTAAGAGCTTTACTATTGCACAGATGCTAGTTTTATACTGTAATACCCAAATACTGTACTTATAACATTACTGTGCAAAAATTGCACATATGATGACCACATATAATTATTTCTCAGTATTTTTATTACAGTACCAGTAATATCACCAGAAAAAGCAGCTTCTGTAGGCTACAGTAGCAGGTATTTAGTGTGGCGTCCCCTTACTCTTGAAATGTCGTTTTTCAGAAGACGAACAGGTATGTTAAAACTATAAAAGTAAAAAAAAAAAGTTAGAATGGCGATCAGTGGAACAGAGTATTGTGGATTGACTAATCAAAGTTTTTTACCATTGCTAAGACAACAAATCTAGTGGTTTCCTCAGAATTTTGCACACTACTGTATATGTCTCCATGGGAGATTGAAAGTGAGGGAACAACAAAGTAACATATTTGTGTTCCATATTCTTAAACAAAAGGAATTGGACTGAACAAGAGCTGCAAATCAGATTTGCTGTTTAAAAATGAAACATCTGTATATATGTGTTTAAAAAAGGCCTGCAGCTTAATACATAGTGTGTGTGTATATATATATATATATATATATATATATGGGCATTTAAGCAGTGGGCCATTTTATAGACTGGTTGTGGATTGTGGGCCATATGTTTTAAATATGTTATACAATACATGGAGATGCATTTTAAGAATTTCATTTCTTTCAAAATGTATTCGAGTGAGATGACTGAAAACATGTGTTTAAACATTTGTGAAATGTGTCCAGTCTCTGAAGAGTATATTATGTTTACAACCTCATATGTTATATGTAAATAAGACATTTTAGCATTCTTAATACACTTGCTATGATTGTTACATTATACTCACAGAATACTTAGCTATATGTCCTTGTTTCTACACCATAGATACACTTTGTAGTTCTAGAAATCGGTTTGTCTATGTATCTTGTTAGTCCCATTACTCTGTTGTCTAATGGTCCAGGACCCCAGGTGGTGGTGGTGTGTTAGTGTGTGTTGCACTGGAACATTTGGATTAAACACGGCAGTACTGCTGGAGTTTTAACACCGTTCACTCACTGTCCACTTTATTAGACATAGTAAAGTCAGAGAGAGTAGCTCATATTTTGTTGCACAGCTGTATTAGTCATCATCTAATCATCCTTCATCAGTGCTCACAGGATTCTGGTGGCTATATAGTTTTGGTAGGTGGACTGTTTTCAATCCAGCAGTGACACTGAGCTGTGATCCGCTTATACCAGCACAACACACACCAACACACTGCCACTGAATTGCTGAGTACACATAAATGGTAGCTGGTCTGTGCTGGTCTTGTGGAGGTCCTGACTATTACAGAACAGAATAAAGAAGAATAAAGAATTAGAAAAAAATAAGAGAAACAGATGGACTACTGTCTGTAGTTGTACAAAGGGCATCTATATGAGAAGTGCAACTGATAAAATGGACAACGAGTGTAGAAACATGGAGGTATAATGTGATTGGTGAGTGCATGTTTTAATAGATTCTGATTACTTTGTCAATGACCATAATACTAGCGCATGAAATTTTAACACTGCTATTGACATAAATCAATGTGGTAATATCTCTTGGAATTGGAATCTGGTGAAAAATAGTTTGAGTAGAGAAATATTATTCCAGTTAATCTGACTATAACCGCTTATCAAGTCTTCCACTGAACTTAAAATTATTTTTGAGCCCAAGTTCTTATGTTGGATTACGAGCTTGCTGCTGTTGCAAACTCAGTACAATGGGTTTTATGCAGGTAGATACCTGATATTCAGATGGTCCATAATGTCAATCATGTGGCTCTGTTAATTGGGGTTGTTAATATGAATCTATATTTTGCATAGCCGCGGCCTTGCAGAGAGGCTGAACAGACTTCAGTGCAGACAAAAGTCAGCCATAAGCTTCTGGAGACACCAGTCTTTGTCCAGCGTTACCCCAGCTACAGGTAAGAGTGACACTTTCTGTCTGTATATGGAAAGTACTGTAAATACAGAGATGTGAGAGAATATGGGCTCAAAATATTTGTGTGGGAAATCTCCCAAAAATTTTCTCCAAAAATTTCAAGTCCACAGTAATTTTGGAGAAAAAGGCAATGGCATGGACTACCTGTGCACTGTAAGAATTGCAATAGCACTGGTGTTGCTGACAGAAATTAGGTGTTGGACAGTTTTGGCCATGTTTTTAGAGAGTTGATGTCAGCCCTTATTCACAGATTTGGGCCTAAGCCACTTCTGTGAACATTTGGCACAATCTGAGGTCCTCAGTGCTCTGGATCAGTCATTTCATTAATAATATCTCTGTATCTCTTTGAGCAACGGCTTAATTAACCTTTTGTTAATCAGTCTCCCTGTCTCAGCTGCTAAAAAACTCTGACACAACATGATGCTGTCTGTGCTTCTCTTTCGGGATGGTATTGATTGCTAGGAATGTTTTTTTGCCAGACATAATGCCAGAATTGAGGTCAGAAAGTTCAATCTTGGATTCATTAGACCAGAGAATCTTGTTTCTCACAGCCTGAGCGTTCTTTAGTTCCTGTTTGCAAGGACACGCCATGTGTCTTTTACAGAGGAGAGGCTTCTGTCTGGCCACTCATGAAGTCCAGATTGGTGGAGTGCTGCAGTGATGGATGACCTTCTTTCAGTTTCCCCCCATATGCACACAGTATCTTGGGAGCTCAGCCAAAGTGACAATTGGGTTCTTTGCTACCTTTCTTAACAAGGCCCTTCTCCTTCGGTTACTTAGTTTGGTGGAGTGGCGAACTCTAGGAAGAGGACTGAATTTGGAGGTTGTTCCAAAATACTTACATTGGTTTTGTGTGCAGTTTTGAAAGACACATAAATAGGAAAATTAAGATACTGATAAAACAAATCTGTTGTATTCATGTACTAATGGTGGAATTTTCAGAAACCCAAAACTATGATGTATTTCACCTTGCTGTAACACGGAACTAAACACTCCAGACGGCTAAACTTGCATGTTTTTTAGTATCAGGCCCCCAGAACACTAAATGGCTGGAAAGTCAGCATTCCTCATCTGTGCTTTGGGTATATGTGCAGAAAAATGTGAACAATTTGATCTTAATGATTGTGAATGCAGTGTGATTGTTGTTGCCAGATGGGCTGGGTTAAGTATTCTATACTTGCTGTACTTACTGCTGTCATGCAAAATAGTCTCTAAATTACTCAAGTCAGTGCAGAAACAGAAAAAGCACATCCAGTGAACAGCAGTTCTGCACATGGAAAAAACTTGATTTGAGCTGACAAAGTCTGTGGGAACTAGTCTGTGTAAGCCCTTTAGGTGAACTACAACAGCAAAAGATCATGCTAAAATCCACTTAGAACAGAAAGCTGAGGCTGTAGTGGCAAAAAAACTGGACAAGTAAAGACAGGAAAAAAACATTGCCTAGTGTGATGATTCTTGATTTCTCCCGAGGCACGCAGATGGCAGTATTTGGCTCCAACAGGATGAATTTATGAACTCAACCTGACCTTTGTCAACAGTCCAGGCTGGTTGAGCTGGTGTAGTGGGGCAGGAAATGTTTTCTTGGTGCACTTTGGGCCAGTTAATACCAATCAAATCGTTTCAAACTGTTTTCATGAAGATGACTTTGAGTGTGTACATGCCCTTAGTAATCTGAGTCTGTTGCTGTCTATTTGTGCTCATGTAAAGATCATAATATAGTTTTTATAT
>JAVSBV010135075.1:0-16973 GCA_033117975.1 Parotocinclus spilosoma | reverse complement strand
GGGAGCAACCTTGGCGTGCCAACTTATACTTTCGGTTTTGTTTTGTTAGGAGTCTTTACGCTCCGCCCTTATACCCCTTTTGGTTGTTTTTCATTATTTCCCCATTCTTATTATACGTCGTGGGATGCACCTATCTCGCATACTTGTGTCCAAACAAAACACCACCCGCTATCGTAACAGTTACCTGTATAAAAGACACCTGTCCACACACTCAATCAATCACACTTCAACCTATCCAACATGCCCAAGACCAACGAGCTGTCTAAGGTCACCAGTGACAAAATTACGCCAGGATGGGTTACAGAACAAAAGGCAACAACTGTCGGTACAATTATTAGCAAACTGAAGAAACAATTTTCTCAAATTTCTCAAATTGTGGGGAAAAGGATGATTCTAAGAAAGGTCAAGGATCATCCCAAAACTACATGGGAGGACCTGGTCAATGACCTGAAGAGAGCTGGGACCACAGTCTCAAAGTCTCAAATATAAAGCGTGGGGTTTGGAAGCATCATACTTTGAGGGTGCTTTTCTGCAAAGGGGAGATAATGACTGCATTGTTTTGAAGGGAAGATGAATGGGGTCATGCATCGTAAGAGTTTGCCCAACCACCTCCTTCCCTCAGTAAGAGCATTATACACACAGTCAGGAGTGGAGTCACTAAGGAGTGTCTCCGTAAGAAACATTTTAAGGTCCTGAAGTGGCCTAGTCAGTCTTCAGGCCTGAACCCAATAAAGAATCGGAGAAAGCTGAATATCAATGTTGCCCAGTGGCAGTGCCAAAACCTGAAAGATCTGGAAATCATTGTGCCGAAATTAAAAATTAATTGGTCAAGAACTGCAAGAAACCTCTTACCTTTGTAATTGTAAAAAAGGTTTTTGTACCAAATATGAACTTCTGCTTTTCTATTGCATCAAATACTTATTTTATGCAATAAAATGCAAATTAGTTATTTAAAAATCATACAGTGAGATTTTCTGTTTTCTTTTAGATTCTGTCTCTCAAAGATAAAGTGTAAATATGATCAGAATTACAGACTTCTCCATTCTTAGTAGGTGGGTAAACTTACAAAATCTCTCTCTCTCTCTCTCTCTCTCTCTATTCCTCCTTTTCCTCTTGTTTTTACTATTACTAGTAGGTTTTTGCACATTTTTGCCCTTTATGGACTTCCATTTATTATAGATAGTGACTATTTCGAAAAAGATTTTCTTATTAGACATTCGGTTTGGTTGTGCTGTAACTTAAAGTGGTTATACCACTTTATAGTGAGTTTTCGAAGCAGTCGGTCAACCTATAATAATTTACAGATTTACAGCTTTAACACTGTAATAGCTCTCTTCTGGATCTCTAACACTAAACTCTGCTTGTAACATCATGAAGCACACCAATGTATAAAACTGAGCAGCTTTATGTAGTAAAGTTCTAAATAGTGACCATACTATCTGTTCTCCTAAAAGCTGTGGTTGTTAACACCATCTGGTGGTGAAAGGCGCCAGGCACTCAAACATGCTCCTTGATCAAGTTAATGAGTCATTTAATCCTCAGGGCTGGGCTGGAAAACAGCACAACTGTGTCCACTATAATAGCAATTATCTCCTTCTGAGTTGCACTGTGATGGCAGACATACGTGGCGCACACTGCCCACAGGACTGGTCTCTGTACAAAATGCACATTCATTTAAGAACAGAAGTGATGCCAAATACATAATTTTAATGCTCAGCACACAGTGTCTAATTTTGTATGTCAAGGAGTGTCAGAGTGGGAATGTAAAGTGAATATGTTTTTTATAACTCTCTTCATTATTGTATAAGTATTTTTAATATCTTGAATTTGAGAGCACTTACTGGAAAGTTGATAAATAAGATTACATGAACTTATACTGAACATCTATGTAAAAGTAGTTGACTGTAATTATTATTTGGTATTTATTTTTAACATTCATGGTGTAGTATGGCTGCAGCTTACTCTGGGAACATTGCGCAATGCCTGAGTACATCCTGGACATGGTGCCAGTTTATCGCATAGTACCACACATACACTTACTCATTCACACTCACACACACTTAGGCACAATTATGAGGGGTCCATAAACTTAAAAGTGTTTTGAAAGGTAAAATCCCAAACACAAATGAAAGAACATACTAAAGAAGACTAAGAAACATGAATCAGAAGTAGTCAGTGAATCTACAAGCCAAAATAATTTAATACATTATATATAAGCCAATTTACATTTAGTCAAGTGGCAGACATCCTTATCCAAAAATAAATACAGTTAATACAATCCTAAAGTCCAATTAATTGCCAGTTAAGGGCCTTGCTCAAGGAACCAACAGTGGCAGCTTGAAGGAGGTGGGATTTGAAACTTGGACCTTCTGATCTATGGGCATGTGCTGATAAGCTAAGTCAGTCCCAGTCATTTACTTAGAATTTTATTTAATTTTTTTCTGGTCAACAATTTTTTTGTTAATATACAGTACATTCATTCCTGCATTTCATAAAAACACAAAACATAAAAAGCTGAGATATTAAAACACAACACTTTAACACTGTAATGCTGCCATTCCTTCTGACAACACTTAAAAGGTAAGTTGGTAGTGAGAATACCAGGCGATTTTTAGTTTTCCAGGTGTTATTTTGCTTCTTCGTTTCTGCAAACGTCTTAAGTGTGTGCAAAAGTACAGGGTTGTCATTGTCTGCTTTTTCATTTTAAAAGCGTCCACACACAGGTTTTTGGATGTGTTGCTGGTAACTTGTTGACGGTTCCACATGGTGTCCCACCCCAAAAACAAAAAAATGCAATACAGCTTCATCTATCCACAATACAGATATGCACAGTGTGATGGTCCATCCCACAGGTCTCGTAGTGAAGTATTAAGAAGCATTTTGGAAAAAAAAGGAAAATAGATTTTCTGATTTGGGGTTGTGGTTTTCTTGGAGCTTTGCGGAATTAACACTACATGCTGAACCACATTGCCACTATTGGATTGTTAATAAATAATTTATTTCAACAGTGTTCACAGCATGCTTAGTTTGATTAAAATGAACCCTGGTGTAATTGCTCCTTTAGTACAGCTCATATGAACAGGTGTGAAGTTGCCATCTGAACCTCAGTGTCCAAACTAGCTGACCAACATCCCCTGAATAGGTTGGTCTTGGTCCTCTTCCAAATGAGCTCTGGTGTGGTTCAATTGTTTCATTATTGACATGACCTTGAGCAAACTCAAGGCGTAACATTATTAGAAGTGACTTGCAATTTTTTTTTATATAAATACATCAGATACTAGTGCATTCACACAGGGATGATGCTGTACCTGAGGTTTTCAGCAATGTGAATGTGAACTGCGATGGATGTTGACACCTGTGTCCTCTATTCTTCAGTTTAGACACTAGAGCCCACTACTCTGACTAGGACAAGTCGGCATAAAGTATGAATGAATAAATAAATAAAAGTAAAAAGCCCAGCTAAATTAATTAATAAAAGACAAACATGATAATAAAAATTGTGGTGACTATAAGAGTTCCAGTTTTGCTGTATGGTTGCTAATAATCCAATAAATGGATAATATCCTTGCAGCTAAACAACCCATGATGCAGTGCACTTTCTACTAATTTGCTGTGAGCACATACAACACAATATATTGTTTCAAACTGCAATGTGTTTAACACTGAGTAACTGTCAAAATATACAATTATACAATTGTACTTCACTAATAGAATACACTGTATGTATTCACCATTAAATGTGCATTCATGCTGCATGCTTGCTTGAATGTACAATACCACATATGAATGTCCTACATCCTCAATCACTTGAAAGAAAGCAAAACAAACTCAACACAGTTTCTTTTAATTCTATATATAAATCAATTCACCTTACCTATAGGCAAATCCAAAACCAAGTAGAGAAGTTTTAGTCACTTTGATGAGATTCAAGCTTTAGCTTTTAAACTGTAGATGCATGCCTCCCTCTGATGTGCTCGTACAAGACATACTTCCTGAACAGCCTTTCTACTCTATCAGTTTCCAGCTTACTCCCTCACTCCTCCTTCAAGAGCCAAAATGGATAACCTTCCTAACAGCAGCACAAGTATAACTATACAGACAAAATCACCCACATATATCAGTCCAATTTAGTATACTGTTTACAAAAATTAGAGCATATTTTAAAATTAAATATATCATAATAGTATATTCCCTATTTTGGGGGAGCAGTGTAGTTATAGCTAGACCTAGTTATAGTCTAGACCTAGACCTAGACTTTAAGTCTTAAGCAGGGCACATACTTTGGCTTTAAATAACTACATATATATATGCTTATTCAGTCTGTTTTGCATGTGTGTTTAACAAATACAATAAGTTTAACACATTTTGTTTGTCAAAGGCCATTGTGTATAACCTGTATATCTGTAAAAGCCAACCCTTCAGAAATGGGACTACCCCTTCAAAGAGTTTTTCTTAACAAACACAGTCATGCATTTGATCACTGACACAGTAACTGAAAATATTTTTTGCTGTGTTGTTCTATTTTTGGAACATAGGATAAGGCTATGAATCTCATTGATAACAACGTCTGTCAGGTCTGTTACATTCCAAAACTCTTACTGTTAACATTTCATTGCAGATTTATTGGGTATGAAGCTTTTCTGAGTACAGGGAAAAGCCAGATTGGTCAAACAATGGAGATTTGAAGTAGATCAGGCTGAAACTGATAATATTTACCTTTTATTTGCTAAAAACGCTGGCCTAATTATTTCAGTTTAAACATGAATGCATTAGAATCACTGCAATTCTTAATGAAATATTAGTCAGTTTAAGTTATATATCTGTAACTACTGTGCATCAGTGATGTCTTGTTTTGTGCTAACAAAAGTGCAGAATCATTACAAACAACAGCAAATATCACAGCAACCAAGTGAAGCACAATTCTAACATATTGGTAGCATAAGAGACTAGTTTAAATAACATATAAAACATTCTACTGTATGTGATCAGTTATGTATTATATTATTATGCATAAATTTACAAATTTATAAAAAATAGACAATAAAGACCATGGTAGAGACTCTAGATTCTGGTAGAGACTCTAGAGATTCTAAACTCTCCATACACCTAGTTCACCCTCAGTGAATATGTTTTTATTGAATTGCAAAAGCAAACATGTTTGTTGGATTTCTCTTTTATCAAACTGCTCACAAAAAAACAATAATAATACTAATCCCCTACTTTTTGTGACCAGTATAGGAAATAGTGACATGCCATTCTGTCATAATAACCTACAACAGATATGAATAACCCCTGATTGTCCTTTATGCTGATGCCTTGTTATTCATAAAAATAAATGGTGACTTATCATGTGCTGCCAACTGTGCAGGTCTATATGCTTGCTGTCTGGAATAAGGTCGTCATGACGTTGTCCAGGCAATGCATAAAAATACACTATATAGCCGTGTAACATGTGCTATTCCAATTATCAACCATAGAAAATTAAGGTGATTAAAAAGATATCTCGAGATAAATCTGAACTCCAAAATAGATCCCTGATTTTATTTCTTGAAGACTTTTAGTATTATAGAAAACACTCATGTACATCACATATATTAATGTGATTTATATAAATGGTATAGAATGTTACTTATGAGAAATTTCACAATGAACTATAAAGGTATCTAAAAGAAGCTAACATATCCTGGTCAAGGTCCCCTCCCTGGAATTTACAGGGCACAGTTGAGCCCAATAGTGAGACCAATGCAGGGCTGGGTAGGGGTCACTATTGCAACACCAGTGGATGATTCCATGATCTCTTTCCTCAAGCACTGCTAATTGTCCCTTTTGTACCTGGCCAGGGGCACCACCAGGATTTGAACCTGGGGTGGGGAACTATTGTCTTAGGCCACTGAGCCACATACGCACCACAGACAGATATGCTGAGTAGAAGTAAGTACATTAGAAGGTCAGTCTCACAGTAAGTACATGTAGCTACGAGTACCTAAAACACACTCTTAGCATTAAAAATATTCCCAGAAAACATTTATATAATTTAAATAATTTTCTTTCCAGAACACTACTTCCACAAATACATGTCACACGGACACACACGCACACACAGAATAGAGTGAAAATGTGGATTTTTTGACTTCTGATCTTTATGAATTCTGTTTTTGAGACAGACAGACAGACACCCCCTTACACAATAATATATGTAAATAATTCTAACCCCTTGGGATATTATGCAACTGGTTTACTTACTCAGTTGTATTCTCAACAATTTAAATACAATACATTTTATATGCTGTCTGAACACTCAACTAATCAGTTTTTTTTCTTTGTCGGTGTGAAACATAGTCACAAACTCATCATTAAGAGGCAAAAAATGTTAACAATAAACCAACAATGCTGTATTATTTAATGGCTGTTAGATGCCTGTCTATAACATAGATTATTGTAATTTTGTACAATATGAAATGCATGAAATGTAAAATAATCTACCTGATATGCTGAGAAGCCGCAGGTTAAATGTGTTGAAAAGAAGAAGCTTCAGGAAACTATGTATATAATAATTTTTCAATTGGAACAGATACATGTACATGAGCAAAAGAAGACTTGGTAAACTCGTACACACAGTGGCTTCAGCTCCAACATACACAGAGTTGTAAATTTCATCCATTGACCCGCCATAGACATGTTCCAATTTGATCACCCGAGGCATCACTCTCCAGACTCACCCCTCCCAATTTAGTGGTACTGTTCTCTCTCTCTCTCTCTCTCTCTCTCTCTCTCTCTCTCTCTTTCTCTCTTATTATGGAAAGAATAAAGCCTGTTTAAGTAAACTCTATCAAGCATAAATAGTGAATATAATTGAAGGCATTTTGTATTATAAATGTTTCTACTACGTCAATTAACACTCACCCTAATTTATACCCTTAATTATATTCCAAATCCAACAACTACCAGTACGTACATTGAATCTTCTTATTGGAGTTTGATGGTACACAACTTTTATTTTTTTGTCATGTCATTTTCTCGTGATATTTGTTACAGCATGATCACATGTTGCAGAAAACACACCAAGCATAATGTATTAATGCTGTTCTCTGTTATTTAGAAGTTAACTGTAGTTTACAAGTGGATTGTAACTAAGGTCCCCATAAATTTAATTTTTGTGAATTTTCGGCAGACAATGCAAGTTATCTCTTTCCATTAGCCAAGAAATACATTTTTTTTCAAATTATTTATCCCTGTTTACAGACTCTGCAAGTATCTAAATATGGAGCTTGTGATTTTCACACTACTAAACCTTCCCTTTATTATCAGTTTGAATAATTTTTGCTTCTCACTTTCTGAGGTGTGTTTACACCTTATCATACAGGAGTAAATATAGAAATAATGTCTTTAACAAACAAACCTGTGGAGAAGCCAAATTCAGTATATTATGGTAGTTGGCCAATTAAATGCCTAACCAGAGATTTAGAAAAGTAATTTAAGATTATTTTAGCTGTTATGTTTTTGGGTTTCAGATTAAAATTTTTATTTAAATGTACAGAATATTTAATATTCACAATTTTTGTTTGTATAAAGATGACAATGAGTTTTGGATAGATCTTTGATCTTCCTTCCTTATAAGTACAACCATAATTTGAATGACATTGGGATGTTGTGTAAAATACGATGATTTGCAAATCCTTTTCAACCTATAATCAATTAAATACACTACAAAGACAAGATTTAATGTTTAAACTGATGGACTTTGTTTTTTTTTGCACATATTCACTTATTTGAATACTTTTGCATTTGATGTCTGCAACACGTTCCAAAGAAGAGACGGTGGCATGTTTACCAGTGTATGACATCACTTTTGCTTTGATCAACACTCAATAAGGGAACTGAGGACACTAATTGTTGAAGCTTTGTAGGTGGATTTCTGTCCCTTTTTTGCTTGATGTACAACTTCAGTTGTTCAACAGTCCAGGGTCTCTGCTGTTGTATTTTGCAATTCATAATGTGCCACACATTTTCAATGGTAGACAGGTCTGGACAACAGGCAGGCCAGTCCAGTCTTGTTATACTACAAAGCCACGCTGTTGTAACACATGCAGAATGTGGCTTGGCATTGTCTTGCTGAAATAAGCAGGGCTGTCCCTAAAAAAGACTTTGCTTGGATGGCAGTATATGTTGCTCCAAACCCTGTATGTACCTTTTAGCATTAATGATGCCTTCACAGATGTACAAGTTACCCATGACATGCCATCCCATACCATCAGGGATGCTGGCTTTTGAGCTTTGTGCTGATAACAATCCGGACAGACCATTTCCTCTTTGGCCCGAAGTACACGTTGTCCATGATTTCCACAAACAATTTGAAATGTGAACTCGTCAGACCACAGGACACTTCTCCACTTTGCATCAGTCTCTCTTAGATGAGCTCGGGCCCAGAGAAGTCTCTGGGTGTTCTTGATATATTGCTCTTGCTTTGCATGTAAGATTTTAACTAGCACGTAGATAGAGCAAGGAACTGTTTTCACTGACAATGATTTTCTGAAGAGTTCCTTGCAATTTCACAATGAGAAATGTTGTTTTTAAACTGCTGGACTTTTTGCTCATGCAGTAGCTCACTAAGTGGTGAACCTTGCTTTATCCTTGTTTGTGAACGACTAAATCTTTTAGGAATGCTCCCTTTATACTCAATCACGACACTCACCTGTAGAATGTTCTAAACAGGTGTTTATTTAAAAATTTATTTATATCAACTTGCCTCTGTAGCAACTCTTTTGGAATGTGTTGCAGGTATCAAATTCCAAATGACTGAATATTTGCAAAAAAAAAAACCAATTAATTTTATCTGTTGAACACTAAATATCTTGTCTTTGTAGCGTATTCAATTGAATACAGGTTGAAAATAATTTGCAATCATTCTGTTTTTATTTATGTTTAAGACAACATCATAACATAATTGGAATTGGGGTTGTAGAATACTATTTATACAGATATCAATGATGAATTGATGGATGTTTAAATATTGTTTTTTAAATATTCTTTTAACTTTGATGACTCTGTCATAAAACTCTCTTCTTGACCTACAGTTGGTATCTCTGTGGAGCTGGTAATATTAGTCAGTGGAACATTCATAGTGCAGCAGTTAATCAAATGTCATATGTCAAACTTATAAATGGCATTAGACATACAGTAAATGACAAAATAAACATATTTTTATATGTGAATCTTGAAGTTCAGACAGAATTATGCAGTCAAAACCTTTTTCATCAAATTTTTCATCCATATTTGGCTTTATTTAAAGTGCATTGTATCTGTAGGCTAGTTTAATTCTTGGCTACCTTGGGGATAAATTGCTTGCTCCAGACTACACTGGTGATATTTTAAAAGTGCTCTTTTTGTGAGTTGTCGAAGTTCTCATGCTTACATATTATGGTGCTATGTGAAAACTTTCAAATGTCACTATTGCTTTATGGATATGACCTAAATCATCATGTTTAGGTGATTTTCACACAAGCTCTAAAAGTAGATTTTTCTGTATAAGTGAAAGAAAATTAAATCCATTGTACACCTAACCCAAGAGAGGTCAACCAAGAAAGATCATTCCAAAAGCATGGTGTGTTATAGTCCATGAGGTCACAAAGGAAGCTAGTGTACTTATAAGGGGCCACACCAGATACTTAAAGCACATGTTTACATACTTTATTCACTTACATATATCTAATACTGGATCAGTTTTCTTAATGAACAAATATATAAAATATTTGTCTTATTTATTTAATTGTTTTTTTATTTAATATTATGACTTGAAAAAATTGTATTATGATTGTGATCATATTTATGTAGACATACAGAAGTCTAAAGGCTTCGCAAAATTTAAAGGACCATTATATGAACGGAAGAACACTCAAGTCTGTGCACCCAACATCACTCAGCAAGGACTTCTGCGACTCTAACACAGTGACTAAAAGTGGTTTCTGATTAGTGCAAAAAAAAAAAAAAAGCCAAGGGCACATCTTTATCTCCACCGGCATGCTGTTATCAAGGTTTGCAAAACATTTACAGGACATGGTTAAAATAGCCTTCATGCACCAGGCCATCTTCAAAGCAACAATGTTATTGTGCCATAGGTTTTATAAGGGCTATTATAATCCTTGATGTTTTTATCTTGTCACAGTTGTAGATTTATCTATATGCTTATATAAAAGGCCATTTGGGATAAGCAGTTTCAGAGACAGACAATGCATTGGGCAGTGAAGAGGGAAAGGTTGCTGGTGGTGTAACGCATGATATTTGTATTATATTAGAGTCATAGTTCTGGTCCATGCGTATAAGAAATCATGGCATTATGGCACTTTTTTGACATTAAAAGCAACCGCTATTAACTGGATGTAAAGAAGGTATTGTCTTTTATGAACATGCAACTGTTACAACTGGTGTAGTTTTATTCATGAGGAATGGTGACCACAGTTATAATGTTGAGAAAGATTGAAGACCCATGGAGTTCATGTTCTGTTCCATGTCTGTGCTACAATACTAGTTAAATTGATAAAGCATAATTAAACTTGATTCAGGCCTTAATATTAGATGTAGCAGGTAATTCAAAGTAATTCAAAAATACTTTAAGATTGGTAGGATATAGGAAGGACACAAAAATAATAGAAATAGAAAAATAGAAATATTTCATATACAGTATAGGTATGTGCCATTTAATGTACATCCGATCCATGTCCATTCACTTTGTCCATTCTAAATTTGTAGAATCTAATTGCATCTGAATTACAGAAAACCAGTAGGAGCGAACCACTGTGATGGAAAAGAGGATCAAAAAAGAGAAAACAACAATTTTCCATTTATTTTTGGCAAGTGTTCTAAGTTTGATTAAAAATACAAAGACAAGCATTGCTTTATTGCACATCCCTTTGCTGTAAAGGTTTTCATATTGTGTTTTAATTCATATTATTGTTTACAATAAAAAAAACTATGTGCAAAGTATCACAACGACTACTTTGAAGAAAATAAATATTTGATACACGGACAATTTTTCAAGTTTTTCCACCTACAAAAAATGAAGAGGTCAGTATTTTTTATTGTAGGTACACTTCTTACTTCTTATACAATATGAGAGACAGAATCTAAAAAAGAGTCCAGAAAATCACATTGTAATTTTAATAATGAATTTGCATTTTATTGCATAAAATAAAAAATTTGATCACCTCCCAACCAGCAAAAACTTTCACTTTCCTGTTAGTTTTTCTTTAAAAAGCTCTCCTATTCTGCTGTCATTATCTGTATTTATTGCACCAGTTTGAACTTCTTACCTGTAGAAAAGACACCTGTTCACACACTTAATCAATCTCATTCCAACTGATCCACCATGCCCAAGACCAAAGAGCTGTCAAAGGACACCTGTGACAAAAATGTAGACCTGCACAAGGCTGGGATGGTCTGCAGGAAAATAGTAAAGCAGCTTGGTGAGAAGGCAACAACTGCTGATGCAATTATTAGAAAATGGAATAAACACAAGATGACTTTCAATCCTCATTGGTCTGGGGTTTCATGCAAGATCTCATCTCGTGGGGAAAAGGATGATTTTGAAAAAGGATCAGGAATCAGCCAGAACTACACAGAAGGACCTGGTTAATGACCTCAAGAGAGCTGGGACCACAGTCTCAAAAACAACCATTAGTAACACAGTACACTGTCATGGATTAAAATCCTCTAGGGTATGCAAGGTCCTTCTGCTCACACCAGCAACCTCACATGTCCAGGACCTCACATGTCCAGGCCCATAATGGAGTTCGCTAATGGAGGCATGGGATTAGACCAAAATAGATTTTTTGGTATGAACTCCAATCGCAATGTTTAAAGGAAGAAGAATGAGTACAACCCCAAGAACACCTTCCCAACCATGACAGATGGGTGTGGAAAAATCATACTTATACAAACGGGACAGGACGACTGCACTTTATTAAGGAGAGGATGTTTGGGGTCATGTTTTGTGAGATTTTGGCCAATAACTTCTTTCCCTAAGTAAGAGCATTGAAAAATGGTTGTGGCTGGGTCTTCCAGCATGACTCGAAACACACAGCCAGGGCTAAGGACCAGAACTCCAGACCTGAACCCAATAGAAAATCTTTGGAGCAAGCTGATACTCTAAGTTGCCCAGTGACAGCCACACCGGGCTAGATTGAAAAATATTTGGAAAAGATTTGTATGGCCAAAATCTTTGCTGCAGTGTATGCAAACTTACATTTACATAATTTAGCAGACATTTATTCAGAGCAACTTACAACTGATACAGTCTTACAATTCAAGCAATCGTGGGCTAAGAGCCTTGCTTAAGGACCCAACTGTAGTGGCTTGTCAGAGGTGGGATTTGAACCCAGAACCATCAAGTCAGAGTTCAGTACCTTAATCGCTAGGCTACCACAGTCCCAAACTTCAAAACGTCAAAATCTACAGGAAATGTCTAACCTCTGTAACTGCAAACAAAGATTTCTGTACCAAATATTTAGTTCTGTGGTTCTATTGTATAAAATGCAAATTAAAAATCATATTTAAAATCATACAATGTGATATACTCATACAATGTTCATTGCACGTTACTGCATGTGTATTGTTATATTGTGTAGTCTATTTTATGTAGCACCTTGGTCCTGGAGTAACTTTATCTTGTTTCACTTTGTACTGTACACGACTCTGAAATCTGAAAATTAAAACACTTGATTTTCTGGATTTTTTTTTTAGATTGGTTTATCTATGATAAAAATTACAGACCTCTCAATTGTTTGTATGTGGGAGAATACTTCGGCACTGTATCAAATACTTATTTTCCCCACTATATGTGTCTATGGAAATGTATGTGAAATATTCATAACATAATGTTTCACAGAATGAAATGCAAATGTCAAACAGTGCATAACAGTATATTAAGTGTAATTTATTAAGAAATTAAAATAAAAAACTAAGAAATTACACATGGTGCATAATTATTGCATGACACAAACCAGATTATAATTGTGTTTTAGAGAGCAGGTCATCATAACCAGGTCCCAACTACCAGATACGATATCTTCTGTAGATATTAAAGGCAATTTAAAATCTGATGTCTATATCCAGACATAGTCCTCATTATTTATTGAATTTACATGTACAACAGTGCAATGAAAACAACCTTATTTACGTATAATGTGTCAGAACTACACCAGATAGTATTGTTGTTAGTGTTGTGAGTCACAGGGTATTTTTATTCATGGTCAATTTTTTCCAATTGCACAATTCAGCTGCATTCAGCCAGGGTTTCTTTATTCACAACTTAAGCTGTCATTAGTTGCAGATATGCATGTTATAATGTAATATGGCCACAGTGTTGGACTGAATTTCTTTCTGTCTGCTTTAACTTTAAACCTCACATTTATGTTGTATTAACATTGTGTCAGGATTATTGTAATTTCACGCATTTGAAAATAGCTTTGTCAAACAGATCAACAATCACTTTAATAACAAAGACAATCATAAAAGGTTAAAGGTAATTAGGAGTATTTGATCAAGAACTTACTTGATTCTACTTGACTAAATTCCAACAAGAAAATAGCTCCAGTAAAATCTCTGTATTTTGCATTTACATTTACAGACTTAGGCATATGCATTTATCCAGAGTGATGTATGCGCCTGCTTTGTAGTTGTTTTTAGTAGACACTACCTTTAACTAACACAAAAAGATTACAGCTCAAAACGACCACCCACCCAAAATCTTATTTCATAATCATCTAATTATCAATTATCTTTTTTATTAGTTGATATAGGTAAAACAACAAAATAATGTAAATTAAAAGTAAAATGGTAAAAAAAAAATATCAAGTACATGATAACGTTAGATAGCTGAGTTATTCTTTGGAATACACGAGGAAGCTGGAGTACCCAGAAGAATCCCATGAAAACACAAGGAAAACTCTGCACATGCATTTAATTTCCTCTTACTTAATTTAGATGAAATGGAGGTTTTATTAGTTGAACCCAAGAATGTGAAAGACAGGTTGGGTACATCTATCCTAAATCTAAATGTTGTTTGGTAATGCCCAGTATTTCAGATCTCTCCCTAGATGTGCACATTAACAACATCACACAAATTGCTTTCTTATTGTTATATTACTTTGAAATAAAATATAAAATATCTATTATATATCTAAGATGCAAAGATGCATTTGTAACCTTGAGGTTGGAATATTGTAACGCTTTACTTACTGGATGCGCTAATAAATCTCTAAATAAACTTAAAATAGTGCACTAAATAATACATTTTATAATATCAGTCTGTTCTTCCATCTCTACACTGGTTGCCAGTTATATTTTGTATTGATTCTAAAATACTTCTTATAACATATAAACATATAAAGCTCTACAGGGTCTGGCTACCATTATCTGAGTGAACTCTTAGAATCTTACAATTAAGCTTGTCTACTTTGTTCACAAGGTGCAGGACTTCTTTTAGTTCCTAGAATAAAAAAGTCACAGCATACTTTGCTTCATAAACTTCATACCTTGGCTGTGTTACCTTCTGGTTCTCCTCTGGTTCTCCTCTTTCTAACTATGATGCTACAGTTAATGCTGCTGGCGTGTCATGCTGTATATCCTAACCAATAAGAAACTCCTTATGTATTCAGGGAGTTTTTCCTAGTCACTGCCACCATAGGTTTGCTTAATTTGGGATTGGCCTTTTAAGACAATATAATATTGTAAAGCTGCTTTAAGACAGTGTACCATTGTAAAAAGCGCTATATAAAAAAATTGACTTTCATCGAAGTATGCAACCAAAGATTCTAACCTGGATGCACATCTTTAGAAGAATCTTGATGCCGGTCTATTAATAGTGCTGAGGGATGGTTCCAGTCTAGCTATGCTTGGGTGTGAGGTACAGGTAGAATGGGGCTGGTTAATTTTTTGAGCATTGATGGTTTAAATGTGGTGCTGACAGCTGCAGGGAGCCACTCAATGTAAGGCAACAGTAGAGTGACACAAGAGAACTTAAGTAAGTTGAAAACCAGACACGCTTCTGTTGATTCTGAATCAGTAACAGTGATTTTGCCAGGAAGGCACTGCTGTAGTTAACTGTAAGAGACTGAATAAAAACCTCGGATACTACAGTGTTTGTAGTAGTCTTACATTAAAGGTGTGACAAAGGAGTTTACCAGATAGATGATAATATATTGACAATAGGACTACAGGAATATAAAATACTTCACTCTTAGTTATAAATAATTTATTTGCTAGGAGTCAGCTTCGGATAATAAGTTATCATACATAACAACATGCTCCCCATGTTAGGAAATTGAATTCCCAGAGGAAACTCATGCAAACATGGAGAGAGCATGCAAACTCTACAATGCAGCAGCGCGGACTAGCCTATATAAAATATACGGTGTAGCATGTTGTGTCTTGTTGATTCTTTACAAAGAAACTGATTTAATTTACATTTAGTTTATTTAACTCTAAGACACTTTAAAAAAACATTTTTATCAGGGAGTATGCACACGAATTAGTAGCGTGTTTGTGCAAGGTATTTAGATAAAGAAAGTACTATACTCCCCTTGTGGGGCAATGCCAGTATTTTTCCAGCCCTGAGCTATGATTCCTTTATCTGTTTCAGAGCTGATCCATTAACCAAGTTTCTACCTTGCTCTGGGTTAAATATCCATCATAAATCGTTCTTAATTTCACCAAAGTACTATCATCTTTAGTATTTGTTTTCCTGTTATTCTCTATTCCCCTGCACTGTTTTTAGAGCTAATTTATACTTCTATTTAATCTAACCGTTGTTTTGTGATTTAGCCCAATTTCTACATATTAGAGCTTATGTTATATAAAGGTGTATATACATAAAATTAACTCTAAAAAGAACAAAAAGTGTACACCAGGGAGTTGGACCTAAGTGCAGTGAGGAAGGGGCTTGCTCTAAAGCTATACTGCACTTGGGTCATTTCCATTGTTTTGTGATTTAGCCCATTTTCTACATACCAGAGCTTATGTTTTACCCAATGTTGTATATAATAACCTTAAAAGAAATTGTTTAGTTGAATAACTTTTAATTCCCAACAGGAAGTACAGTCATGTTTTCCCGGGGCTTTACTAAATTAGAGGAAGTACATTTTTTGTGAAAATTCCTGTGCTTTAACTTCCCAGACCTGTTTCCCATCATGTCAAGTTTGCAGGGTCGTTCTGCCATTTAATTAAGTCAAAAGTCATGGGGAAGTGAAATATGCTTGCTGCTCATGACCTTGTGTACTTAAAGACTGTAAGTTTTTCAAGCATTCATCAAATGTTCTTTCCACATACTGTATATGACACCACATTGCCTTTCTGTGACTACAGAGCAAGACCTGGTTCTGTGTGCTACAACAGAATTAGGAGATCAGAAAAATCTAGTTTAGTGGCCTTGTTACCCCTTAACATCAGAAAGGAACAAGCACATTTTAATCTCTTTGGCTGATGCCCTTAGGATTGGATGACAGCTGTGCTCCATAATGGACAATAAACAGTAACCACTTACTGTAGTAGAGCTAAGAGAAAAGGAGAGTAGAAATAAACAGTTTTCACTACAAGGACCTTAGGCAATTTGTTAATGTCTAAATTATTTTGGTTATTTGCTTCACAAACATTAGGTTACCATTACTGTAATGTTCAAAAACAGATGCTCTGAACAAATCTCAAATTCTTCACTGTTGGGATAAGTTTTCAGTGCTTGTTTATAGTGCATTTTATTAATAGTACAGTACATTATTTAAACCTTAATTTCATTTACAGTGATGTGAAAAAAGTGTTTGCCCCCTTTCTCATTTTCTATTTTTTTGCATGTTTGCCACGCTTAAGTGTTTCAGAACATCAAACCAATTTAAATAGTAGTCAAAGACCACACAAGTAAACACAAAATGCAATTTGTAAATGAAGGTGTTTATTATTAAGGGAGAAAAAAATCCAAACCTACATGG
>JAVSBV010135019.1:0-16975 GCA_033117975.1 Parotocinclus spilosoma | reverse complement strand
AGATAAGGAATATATAAGGAACACACACACACACACACACACAGACACACACACACAGAGATACACACACACAGAGATACACACACACAGAGATACACACACACAGAGATACACACACACAGAGATACACACACACACACACAGATACACACACACAGAGATACGCACAGATACACACACACACACAGAGATACACACACAGATACAGAGATACACACACAGATACAGAGATACACACACAGATACAGAGATACACACACATACACACACAGAAACACACACACAGAAACAGAAACACACAGCACAGACACACACAGAGACACACAGCACAGACACACACACAGACAGACATAGACACACACACACACATGCAGTCAATACTATATAAAGATCATTGCTGCATAGTTAGTCACATGAGATTACACTCAGCCACCGCCTACATTTCACAACCGTTTCCCATTCCAAGAAACAGACACTTCTGCAATTAATTTACTCATTTGAACAGAGGGTTTCACTAAAACATCCTCAGATTGAACAAGTTTGAGATATCAAGAACATTATTTAGTTTTCTGGTGTCACCCTGAGGAGGATGGGTTCCAAATATCAGCACTGCCACAGCCAGGCCCTTATCTCAGTATTGCTTGGATTGCATTTTGTAAATCTGTATCAGTTTTAAGTCGCTTGTATTAGGACGCCTGCTACAACACCTGGTCAGAATAAAAGGGCACAGCACAGAAAATGCAAACAGGAAAACCCTGTTTTTACAAAAAAAAAAAACAACCTTACATTAACTTTGACTTTTATTACACTGCAGACAGTATGAACTCAAGATGTTTTAGGATTTGTCTGATCAACTTTTGTTGATCAACAATTAATTTGTTAATAAACATCCATTTCAGGCTTGTGACGAGGAAATTTAGAGCTTGGAATAAGGTAAAAAACTGAATAGTAATGTCGTTTCAAGCAGGTTTGGTACATAAGCAGAATCCACCAAGGACTTTGAGGATCGAGAGTCTTTGAGGACCAAAGCTGGCCACCTCCAGTTTGTTTTGCATTGACTTATTGAAAAATGCATGGAAGTCCCTGGAGAAGGTGACGTCTTCAAGGCAGCATATGCTGCTCTAAGATCTCAGTGTACTTTTCTGCTTTAATGCTGCCATCACTGAAGTGTAAATGACCTTTGCCAAGGACACTGACACAACTCCATACCATCACAGAGCCTGGCTTTTGGACTTGTTGCTGATAACAGTCTGGGGGAGGTCTTTATTTCAGAGTACAAAGTGTTCATTTATTTAAAAAAAAAAAAAAAAAAAAAAAAAAAAAAAAAGATCTGCAGTACTGTTTCGTCTGATCATAAAACAGTTTCCACTGTGTGATGGTTCATCCTAGATGGCTCTGAGCCCAGAGAAGATGACACTGCTTCTGGACATGAGTCATTAACATGAGGTTACTTTGTCACACAGTTATGTATTAGGCGGCATTTTGAATGTACCTCTGTATTGTTGTGCTTAAGAAAGTTTTACTAAAGTTATTAATTACACACGTGCTTCTATCGACTTGATGAATGACGATTTTCAAAGCAGTGCCGTCTGAGGGATCAAAGATCATGGGCGCTCATTCTTACCCTTTACGCACCAAAACGCCTCCAGATTTCTTAAATCGTTTAATGATATCATGCACTGTAGAGAGACAGAAATACATAAACACCCTCCAATCTTTTTACAAGATTTTATACATTCAAAGTTATATTTGGAAGGTGTTACAGGGTTCCAGGGCAGCACGGTGAGTCGGTGGGGTAGCACCGCTTGCCTCACAACAAGAAGGTCCCGGGTTCAATCCCAGGGTGGAGCGGCTTGGATCCTTTTCGTGTGGAGTCTGCATGTCCTTCCCTGTGTCTGCGTGGGTTTACTCCGGGTACTCCGGTTTCCTCCCACAGTCCAAAGACAAGCGTGTTAGGTTAATTGGCGTCTTCAAATTGTCATTGACTTGCTTGTGCAAAAACACCCCAGCCGTGTAACTGGAAACATTCCATTCCATTCCATTTGTACCTTTTGGCTTGGAATTCGTCATGTGCATTCATAGTCTTCATATAATGTTTCTATGTCTTATAATATCTTTTTATGTCTTTTAATATTAATTGTAATAGTGCTTGCAGTAAAGGAAATGCCTTCTTGTATAAACCCTAGAAACTTGTCTAGTACTCAAGGTGCTAATAGACAGTTTTTATCAGCTCTGGTGTCTTGGAACCCTTCACCAGACTGGTGGCCCATTCACAGTGTACCTCTGACTGCACCCAATGAATTCCAGGTTAGGCTCCAGACTATTGGCTATGACCCTGACCATGTTAATCAGGGGTTAAAAACAGAGTTATTTCCTTTATTATACACAATTTATGAATAAGTTAGCAATGAGCTTGCCCACCAACACAGGGACCTGGGTTCCAGTAACAGCGGTGTTTTTCAATTAGGTTGGGTGTTTTATTCAGAGATGATTGTGCGAATCATCCTTGAAGCTAACAGCTGCATAAACAGGAAAAGAAGGGTTAAAATAAAAATTCAATTAAGTAAAATTGTATTAAATGAATTGCTTGCTGGGTGGCACGGTGACTCAGGGGGTGACATTGTCGCCTCACACAGAGTAGGTTCTAGGTTCAGTCCCCAAATGGAGCGATCTGGTTTCTTCCCACAGTTCAAAGACATGCATGTTAGGTGTCTTTGAAGTTCTCCCAGTGTATGAGTGTGTTATACATTATGAAATCGTGTCTATGATAACTTCTACCTTGTGCTCTGTGCCACCAGTTAGGCACATGCTCACCTGTGACCCTGTCAAGGATCAAGCAGATAAGAAAGCTAATGAGGGATTGAGTCAGCAATTGCTTGCTGTATGTAACAAATAACTGCAGCGACAACTGGAAGAGACACAACTATGTTGCGATTTATTTTAAAGGAATGTCAAAAGTCAAAACCTATTTAATTGTACTGTCTCTTATAGGTCCTTCAACAACTGAGGCAATTACAAGTTTCTGTCAGAAACATATCATTACGTTTTGATAATAATGGAGACCCACCTGCAGAATATGACATTGTTTCATGGATATGGAAGAATAAGACATGGTCGATTGCAGTGGTTGGAGCATTCAGTCGAGACCCTTTCCATTTTCAAATAGATCCTTCTCTGATTCAGTGGTTGAAAGGTGATTCAAATGTAACTAATGTAAGTGTGTTTTTCCTATTTCATTGTACAACACAAAACAAAAAACCTACATTGTAATCTAGTAATAAATCATTATAGTGGTTTTAAGTAATCTGTGTGTTTTTGCTTGCTCAGGTTCCTGAGTCAAGGTGCTCACCAGAATGTCCTTATGGGCACAAAAGGCTGCAGGTTGGACAACATAAGTGCTGTTTCAAATGCATAGAATGTCCTGCTTCTACCTTCCTCAACAAAACTGGTAATCAAAATAACCTGATAGAAATTATGTATTAAAAAATAAAT
Source organism: Parotocinclus spilosoma (assembly GCA_033117975.1). NCBI lineage: Eukaryota > Metazoa > Chordata > Actinopteri > Siluriformes > Loricariidae > Parotocinclus > Parotocinclus spilosoma. The sequence continues at coordinate 13,483 of JAVSBV010135019.1, read as the reverse complement.
TGAGCATTTAAATGAAGACTCCCTGTGTTCCAAAACATTTTTCTTTACTTACTGTGGAAACACACAATGAGATTGCATTTGGTGAAGTATGTAAATGCAAACAAATTTGTGATCATATAATTTATAATTGGGGTCATGGGGAACTGCATAGGGCACAAGGCAGGAATCAACCCTGGACAAAGTGCCAGCCAATTTTAGAGACATCAACTGACCTAACATGTCTTGTGTGAGGAATGTGTGTGAAAAACAGAGTAGCCAGAGAAAACTGACACAAACACATGGAAAATATGCAAACTCCACACAGCCAAGCAGAAACACTAAGCTGGGTCTTTGGAGCAATGGGGTGACACTGCTAACCCACAGACCACCTGGTTATAAAACGCAACTTTTGTGTGACAGAGTGTGACAGACATGAGAAAATGTCATACCAATGTTATACTTAAACAATTTATATAGCTTGCAAACACTGGAACAGAGCAATGAAATGGATTACTAGTTACATATTTTTTGTGTGATCACTCATTTATAGATTTGATTATTATACAGAATTGAGTTTTAATATGTTTGACTAAATAATTTTGCAGCTACATTAAGTGTAGATATTGTATAAAATTAATGAATGAATCAATGGATGAATTAATATTTATATTTAAACATTTGTTCCTGTTATTGTTGTTGTAGTACACTACATCACCACACGGTGGAAACATTGCGTTACTGCCATCACATTTTTGACAACTTTATATACCACTTTATATGCCCAACAGCTATTTTCATGGGTCTCTGTGTATCTGCATGCATTTGAATATAATTGCATATTATGTATAATAAGGGCCACAGGATGAAAACCTCAGCTTTAAAGTGATACAGAGCACTATAACAAAATGCAGTTCATACACTTACACAGTAAATTTCTAAATCTTTAAATATATGTGCTAGCAGATTTCCTTTATATCATCAGGCTCTACCAGCTGCCAGCCCTGCAAACAAGCCCAGTGGTCTCCACCTGAGAGTGAAGAATGTCTGCAGAGATCAGTGCTGTATCTGCCTTGGGACACCCCATTGTCTGTTGTCCTTCTGCTTCTACTATCACTGACCCTATTTCTCACAATGAGCACGTCTATCATTTTTATAGTCAACCTGAACACGCCGGTGGTGAAATCTGCAGGTGGAAGGACCTGCCTGCTGATGCTGCTTTCCCTGATTTTGGCTTCCTGCAGTGCGCTGTGCCATTTCAGCGTGCCCTCACAAGCATCCTGTTTGCTCAGAGAGTCCATCTTTATCTTCAGCTTCACTGTCTTCCTGACCTGCCTGACTGTCCGTTCCTTTCAGGTAAGAAAGAAATCTTAAGAGTTGGCATTTTCTTTATATAAATTGTGTTTTTAAATTCAGTGCCTGTCCAACACATTAGTAACACATTTTTGGAAATTTATACAAAGCACACCTTGTAAAACACTTTAATTATTGGTCCATCTAACATAACATAAATCTACAAATGTAAATCTGTATGCCTGAAGTTTTCTAATTGTATCGTATTAAATTGTGTGTGGTGGCACCGTGACAGAGTGGATTTGCTTATAGATTAAAATTACACAAGAACAGTCTGTAAGACATTCTGTTTTTATTCATATATTGACATGCAACAACATGCAAGACCACCTTGCTTCGTACATGGAAAAGAGTTTTTATTATTGTGTCTATTAATTACAAGAAAAGAACTGAAAAGAAAGTGTCTGTTGAAGCCTACTCACCTCTGTGTGTGCTTCTCCCTCCAGGTGGTGTGCATTTTCAAATGGTCCTCAAAGCTTCCCAAATTTTATGACGTCTGGGCCAAACACCGGGGCCCTGAAATCTTTATCCTGCTCATTTCTGTGGTAGAATTCCTCATCTATGTCATAGGTTCAGCTGTAAGTCCATCTCTCCCTTCAGCAAACTATGATTTCTACCCTGACAGCATCATATTAGAGTGCAGTAAGACACCCTCAAGGAGTTTTCTTGAGATGATGTATGTAGCTCTTATGAGCATTGCCTGTTTCTGCCTAAGTTACATAGGTAAAGACTTGCCAGCGAATTACAATGAAGCCAAGTGCATTACATTCAGCCTCATGATCTATTTCATCTCCTGGATTACCTTCTTCACATTCTACATCATTAACAGAGGAGTTTTATCTATGGGTTTGGAGGTGGCTGCCATACTTTTTAGCGTCCTTGGAATGCTTGGGGGCTACTTCTTACCTAAAGTTTACATCATTTTATTAAAACCTAAAATGAATACCACTGTCCACTTTCAAAACTGCATTCAAATGTATACCATGAACAAAAAGTGAGTGCATTTACTTTTTACTTGACAAACTGTCAAAATATTATCGAGGGTAAAACATTTTTGTATTTATTACAGTTTAGTACAGTTTCTCTGAAACAGTAGTGTTACTTCAGTAGTGTCACTCCTTCCAGTAGTGAGGTGGTAGCATTGCAAGTTCTTAAATGTAGTACACTGAAACAAAAATATTTGATATACACTATAGCATAGTTCTACTAATAGATGCAGGATCTTTTGTTGTACTAGTTAATGTATTTTACTTGCATGTAATTATCTTAATACTATGGACCACATGGTCCAGGGTTCAAATACTAACTCTACCAAGCCACAATTGTTGGGTCCTTAAGCAAGACTACACTTTCTTGGATTGTAAAGATTTATCATTTGCATCAAGTTCTGGATAAGGGTGACTGCTTAATGACGACAATGTCAATGTACTCTGTTCTCTAATCCTCAGGACCACCACAGATGAGGTACTATTTTGTTGGTGGATCATTTCACAGCACTGCAGTGATGCTTAGAGGATCGGACACAGCAGTGTTAACTACTAACTATCCACTTTATTAGAGTCATTTACTTTATTGCTTCATCTTGTAGATGTCGAGTCAGGCACAATAACATCCTCTTATCCTTCATCAGTGCCCTCAGGATGATGCCTACAGGATGCTGCCAGCTGGATATTTTTGGCTGGTGGGCTACTACAGTCCTTAAACACTGGGGTGTTTAAAAACTCCGGTAGCACTGCTGTGTCTGACCCATTAGTCCCAGCAATTCACACACGAACACACCACCACCACATCGGTGTCAGTGCAGTGCTAAGAATGACTCACCACCCAAATTGTACCTGATCTGTGCTGGACCTTGTCCATTACATAGTAAAGGGGACTACAATTTGTATTTTGTAAGCTGAACTGATTAAATAGAAAATTTAAATGAAAATAATGATGTCGGACTTATATGAATCAGATATTTAGATTATTATAGTCCAAGCAGCTTATAGGGTCTTGTTCAAGAGCCCAATACTGACAGTGCTGGGATTTTATCTCCTCAACAATTATATCAGTAGTCCAGTAATTAACACCTGTTAGCTAGGCTGTAAATTAACTATTAATTTTGAGTAAGCTGGGTCTGAAATGTTTCTGTTTTTGTACTGGCTTATGCGTGTGCCTGGCTAAAAAGGTGATTAAGGAGACATGGCGAGTGGTGAAAGGCAGACTGCATGATGATAATGGTTTAGTAGAGGTTGTCTCTATTAGTTAGAGTGTAAGAATAGGCTTACTGAGTGGGTTTACCACTCCATTCTGTTCAGAGTGTAATATTCTCAGGTAGAACAAAAGAAGTGTGTTTGTAGAGGAGTGGCTGAATGCATTTATTCTAGCTATTTGGGAGATGCCTATGAATCTTTATTTGGAGGTTTATTACAGACATTTAATAACTGCAGAAATATTGTGCGATTACACTGAAACAACAATAAAACTGTAAATGGTTTGATTCTGACTCAATTAAGTCCATGATTTATTTACTTATCTTTTAAAGGGTTGAAGTGAAATTTATAAACTAAAACCACAAAAGGACAGACGTTACAAGTAACAGTCATCTTGTTATTTGAAACATAGTTTATTAGCATTTATAAGAGCTTGCTTTTGTTACAAAAACGTATTAAAACTAAATATGATGAAGCACAAAATATGTTACTATGAACACACAATGGACTGCATCCTTTATAAAATGATTTTCTTATTCCTTAAAGTTAACAGCAATGAGAAATATTCTCCAAATTACCTGGAAATACAAGATCAATTTGCATACCACAGTACTCCATTGGAGTAAATAAATATACAGATATCATATGAACAATGTTTAAACCATTTGCTATAGCAAAAGTTAGAAACAGTTAAAACAGGAAAAACATATCACATATTAATAAGGCTACAAACATCATTAAAAACCTTGAACTTACTAAAAAAATCCAAATGCTTATATGCAGCTTCTGCCAATCAATATGATGACAAATACACATTTTGGAAATTAATATTTCCTACTTTAGTGAGGCATGTGAACATCACTGTTCCTCAAGTTTAGACAGTTTATGAAGGTTTTACCAAGGTCTCCACACAGGCCTGTCAGACTGCTGCTGAACATTACTTCTGTGTTTGGAGTTTGGTACAGATGCCCTGTTGCTAAGCTCTATGCTGGAACACTGCCTTTGCTGGATCTGCTGACTCTCCTGTGCAGAGTGTCCTTTTCTGGAGTGTATGTTAAGGAAGTGTAGAGACTCCCTCCAGCAGTGAGAGTAACCTTGGTTGTAGTCTGGCTGTACCAGTGCTGATGGAAGCCTCTGCTGCTCCTTCAGGAAGCTAACAGTCATCTCCAGGATGTCAGCTTTCTCCTGCCTTGTGCTCAGGTCTTGGCTGCGAAGCTCTTTCTCTAGTAGCTTCTTCAGCTGATCGATGCAATTGTTGATACGGTCTCTGCGCATCTTTTCGACAATTGGCTTCCTTAACTGTAAGCAATCAAGAAGGGGTGTGGTTAGAACATGTTTGTAACATTAAGAGAACAATAAAAAATAGAGATAATAAAGTTTAAAGGTTATTAAAGCTTAAAAATCCATACCTTAAGTTTGTCCTTGTCGCTGAATCTTTGGTCCTCAAAGCTTGAAGCATTAGTTGAGTGTGGAGCCATGTTCTCTGTCTTAGAATGTGGTTCTCCTTGCTGAGGGACGTTTAAAGCTCTGTGAAGGACAGTGTCCTGTATTTATAGGCAGGCATTTCCATTACAAAGCCATGTGGCTTGTGTTGGATTACTTTTCCCACACTCAGAGACCAGAGGGTTGGCTCATTACAACAATAGAAGATGTTCATTTTATGGTTAACTGGCTGCCTGGCTTCTGCCAGGTGAAAGTTTCCCAGGGTATCAGTAGCATGGCACTTTTATTATCTGAAAACTTTCTCATACGTTCTGGGAAAGTGTTAGGACTGCAGTTGTCTAGCCGTTTTAATTTATATGCATAGAATGGAATGGAATTTTGAAATGATATAATGTTAATAATAACACACACACACACACACACACACACACACAATTATTAGTTTCTAAATCTCAAATAAGAAAGTTTTCCCTTCATTTATGACAAAATACAGAATGTAAAAGATTTTTTTTTTATTATAGCGACACTGGCTTAATTACTGATAAGAACACCATTCCAAAGCAGAGGTTAAATGTTTTGAGTGAGTTAGGACCATTTGTAGGCGATCTGTGGTGTTGTACCGTAGTACAGTATATCACAAAAGGGAGCGTCAGACCCCTCACATTTTTGTAACCATTTTATTATATATATATTCATGGGACAATACTGAATATATGACACTTTAATAAAATGTAAAGTAGTTACTCTACAGCTTACATAACAGTGTAAATTTGCTGTGCTTTCAAAATAACAACATCCATTAATGTCTAAACCGCTGGTAATTACTTAAAAATTATTTAAAAGAATCTAAGTACTTTCTTTTAAATGCAACTTTCTTTTTGCTGGCAGTCTGTGGTCCTTCTGCTGTCCTGTTGTTTGCTCGTTCCTTCCCCAAAAGTGTATTTTTTTTTTTTTATGTTGTTTAATTTTTTAAAGGCTTGCACTGCTGATGCGTGAAATGGTTTCAAGTGCACGGAATGGAAACTGTCCAAAATAACTTCAAGATGATTAGTTAAAGAAAAAAAACTATCATTTTAATTAAAAACAATTTCTTTGTGGCTCGACACCAAATAATCCACGTACCAGTACCAGTCTGGGGTACCAGGGGTTGGGGACCCTTATTGTGGACCACAGTTGCCTAGCTGATGATCAATATGCTGAAACAATTATAGCTTCAGTACTTTTTTACCATTGAAAATGAAAACAACAACAATTCAACACTTTGACGTTTTCAAGTCTTTGCTATATTAAGACGTCTCAAATTGAGTGCTCTCTTTCATTTGATTGGTTAATCAGAAAATAATGCATGCATCTGCATTATTATTTCTCCTCATCTCCTCCTTTAGGCTGTAAATCTCCTGATTCATCCGATCAGCTCTTTCATTAAAACCCTGCTCCAAACTAGTTTTTTGTTCCTGCAACACACATTCAGGCCAAAAGTTATTAAAGTATTCATGTTCATATGCATGAACTTTTTCAAACACATTCACACACACACACATCACACACATGCTTCCAACACTCACTGTGAGTACTGATTAAATGGAAACCTACTCTGAGTGTGGCCTGCAGTACTCTTTCGTTATCCTGCCTAGCTCTCTCCATCTCTTGATTGGTGCGCTCAACTATGTTGTTCATGTGCTGTTGGAAGGTCCGCTCCTGGTCACGGATTTGCTGCTGCAGAAGCTGGTTCTGTTCTTCTTGAGCCTTTTGTTGCTGTCTTAAAGCCTCGGTCTTCAAGCGTTCCTCTGAGAGGCACAGCAAACAAACGAATCAGATGTTTTATTCATTCAGAAAGTCTTTAGAACCTTTCACTTTTTCACGTGTGTTGTGTTAAAGTTGTCCCCTATCAATGTACACTTAATACCCCATAATAAGAAAGTGAAAACAGAATTTCAGAAATGTTTGCAAATTTACCACAGGTAAATCCAATCAAGGTGTAGAAACGTTTTAAAGATGGGAGGCTACCAGAGCTACATTTAAATTATTATAGTAAAGGGTCTGAAAATGTATGTTCATGTGAAAGTTTAGCTCTTCTTTTTAATACATTTGTAATATATTTTAAAAATCTGTTTTCACTTTCTCATTATGGGGTATTGAATGCAAACTAAGGGGGGGACTTGTTTTTTTTATTTTAGTACAAGGTCTCAATAACAAAATGTGAAAAAAGTTAAAGTGTCTTAAGACTTTCCCAGTGCATTGCATATTAGGTCTTGGGTACTATTTTTCAGCACAGCCTTATTAATATGAAATGCAAATTAAATAAACACTCAATTAAAGAGAAAATTTATATATAGTAATTAAAATTAAGCAATTAAGTTTAGATTTATTAAAGCAATTAAATAGAATACAATAAGTAGAATATAACAATGGAAAAGTGGAATAAAACTAATAATAAATCATGTTTTCCCCAATCAAACTGCAAATCAATACTCCATAAAGGGAAATACAAAACGGACCCTTCCCCGAATTCAGACCCTCTTTTTTTACACCCATTTCTCTTAATCATCTTTGAAATGTTTCTACACCTTATTTGAGTCTATCTGTGGTTAGTTAAACATGATTTGGAAAGACAAGGTCCAACAGTTAATGATGCATATCTGAATAAAAAGGAAGCCATGAGGAGGAAAAAACTGCCTGTAGAGCTCAGAGACAGGATTGTGTGGAGGTACAGATCTGGAGAAGTCTACAGAAACAACTCCTGCTACAAAAAAAAGCACATTGGCCTCCATACGTTCTGAATGAAAGGAGTATGAAACACATGATTCTTGCTAATCCCAATCGAAGTAATCAGAGGAGAAAGGTCTTGGTAAAATAGGTGAGAAAAACCCAATAGTCATATTCACTGATCTCCAAAGATCCTGTCTGTAAATGGAAGAAACCTCCAGAATGTCCTTTATCACTGTAGCACTCCACCACTATGGGCTTTACGGCACAGTGTTCAATATTGGTTTCATCAGACCAGAGAACCTTGTGTCTCACCTTCTAAGAGTTCTTTAGGTGATTTAGGTGATGTGTTGTTTACTTAAGAAATGCTTCTGTCTGGTCACTCTGTCATAATGCCAAGATTAAGTTTCTCCTATCTTTAAACATGATTTCTGAAGCTCAGACAGAGTAACCATTGAGTTCTTCTCATTACCTTTATTACCAAGGTCCTTCTATTACTACTTCTACTATTACTTAGTTTGGTGGAGTGGCGAGCTCTAAAAACAGTCCTGGTTCTTCCAAACTTCTTCCATGTTAGGAATTATGGAGGCCACTGTGCTTTTAGGACCTTTCAGTGCAGCAAAGATGTTTCGTTCTATTGTCCACAGGTGGGAAAGTTGGACAGTTGTACTGTCTATGGAGGATGGGTCCCTTTTTTGAGCCTTGGTCCTCCCAAGGTTTCTTCCTTCAACTTTCAGGGAGTTTTTCCCCTTGCCACCATTGCACTAAGCTTGCTTAATTTGGGATTGACCTTTTAAGAGTTGACCTTGACCTTTTAAGAGTTTTACAATGTTCCATTGTAAAAAGCGCTATATAAATACATTTTAACTGAATTGAATTAATAGTTCTGTAGGCATGACTTACTCAGTAAACCTGAGGAGGGGAAGGGGAGTTACTGTTCTCTGACCTCATTCTGCCTTATTATGGCTACTCAACGAATTTTTACTTATTTTGTATAAAAGGTTAAAAAGAAGGCAGAGTACAAACTAAGACAGTTCATTTACAGCATAAATGAGATTAGCAATTGTGTATATCGTTTATCATTACATGTTTTATCAGCATTACATTTATTAGCATTAGCATTAGCATTAAAGCCAATGTGTGTTTACCCTCCTTTTTCATCTCTGCTTCAGTAAGACATTTATCCGCTGATAAAATATTATTTCCAAACAGCTCTTTCTCCTTTAAATAGTCAGTCAGCACTTGTTCACTCTGTGAACACACAAGCACACACAAACAAACAAATAAAAAATCAATTAATCAATCAATCAATTAATTAATTAATTAATTATTTAAACAATTAAACATTCAATACTTACCATGATCTGGTTGTGTGTACGTGCTCTGTATTTATTTGTAAGGGACGTCAGTTGGTTCTGGTACTGTCTGTATCCTCCAGTTTGCATAAAAGAACCATCATTCAGAGCTCTTTCCAGAGGAGTAAACACTTCTTTTAGCTTCAACTGAGAATCTTTCTTCCATTCCTCCACATTCTGATTACACAGTTCGTCATACTCTTTCTGGATGTCATGCTTGAACAATTGAGAGAAAAAGTTTGTACTGATTAATAGTTCATCTCTCATTAATTGTGTTTATGTGTTACAGACTAAAATATAGTCATTGAATAAATAAATGCATGCTATATTAATGTTTTTGAGTAGAATATTTATAGGTGAGAAATCACTGATTGCTAGACATGACCAAATCAAAGACATTTTTCCCAGTCGACTTAAAAAGGAGGCAAATCATTAAAGTGAGAGAAGCAGGATGGTCGCCTGCCATCTGGACCAATCTGACCTAGCTGTTAGGAGGTGTTAGGAGCAATGGGGTTCCATGAGGGCACACAGACATGGCAAACAGGCTCCACCTGTCACTGACAGACCAACAGTAGAGAGGATCCACTGACAAACACAAGTAGCTCCCACAGTTTAATTATCCACCATTCAGACTCAGGTGTCACCTTCACTACCTATCCCTGTCTCTGCTCACACCATTTCCATAATGTTTAGCAGAAGGATACCATATACCATATGGAACCTGTAGATCTGTACACTCCACTTGTATCTCATTTTGTATCCAGGCTAGAGATAGTCCAACAAAATTATATAACTACAGCCACTTCTCAATTTTACAGTTTTCCCCAATAAACCTTCTTTTCACTCCAACATTGTAATCACTTCCACATATCATCATGACATTCACTTACAAAGTTTCATTGTCAGTACACATTTTATGTCAATGGCTAGATTTCAGAGGCTGTATCATTTACTGCTGTGTATTTGTAGCAGTATATTTGGATGTACATGCTGGGTGTTTGTATGATACTCTACCATGAGTTGCAGCTGTGCTTTTTGCTCTTTGTCGTTAAATGAAATGCTCATAAAAGCATCAATAGCCTTTTCCTCCGCTTGTTTGTGTTTGTTTGATAGATCTTTAGGGTCTAGAGGAAAACAAGTGGACTGTAGGATCTGACTCCGGTAGATCTGGTTTGCTTCTTGTACTGCACGACCGTTCTGAACCTGAGCCAGAGTCTCCACTGCATTCTCCAGACAAGGAGTTTGCCCACTACGGATGGCCTTCACGTACACCTCTGCCAGACTGCCTAGAGCTAGTACAGCAAATATACAAATATACCATACATTTCTATATCTGTTCATCTCTGCTCTTCGAAATAACATCAGGCTGTAAAGAGTAAATACTAACCACTGCCACTGAGCACCTGTCCACCCATAACGACTTTGGGTTTGGCACTGTTGAACACGTAAGAACAGAATTCTTCACTCTGCTTCATAAAATGTGGATCAAGATCTTTTATGCTCAGCTCCTCCATCCGCTGCAGGTCCTCATCCCTTGCTGGCCGTCTGAATACAAAACATTTCCGTTGTGCAAAAAAGCTTCGCAAACAACGTCTGGGCAGGTTGATCCTTTCAATTAATTTGGAAGAACCTGGACATAAAGAACAAATGAATATGTGTGCATCATATTTCACTCCGTAGTTTAATATTGCTTTTTCTTAAAATCAAACTTTCTAACAAAAAAGCCACTGTGTAATTAGACATGCAACATAACCAAAAGGAGACCCGTAAATAAAAAAAACAACAGTAGAATATATGAAATTGGATAGGTATATAAAACTACTTACTGGCAACACAGAAAGGAAAGCAAGATTTGCTTTTTAGGAAAAGCTATTTGTATTTTCACTGCAGTTATTTTATGTCTAATTTATAAATTCATGTTACACACTACTTTGAGACATTGTTTACATCTAGGCAATGTTGAATAAAAATTTGGTAATGAATAAAGGCTAATTTAAGAGCAGTTAAAACAGAGCGGTCAATTTAGACCGGGAACACTAAAGTAAGGGGCGGGAGGTAAATACAGCAGGGTTAAGAGTCAATTACCAGCTTCTTATAGAAACTTAGGGTTGTTAAACGTAAGCAAAGCATCACAAATGTTTAAATATACTACTCACAAAAAATTATAAAATATTTCATTTTCAGTCAAGTGAAAATCCATATTAAAAGGCATGGTATTCACACTACAAGATCTCAATGTTTGCTCACCCTGTTTGAGTACCAATGCACTCTCAAGATATTGATCAGCTGTAATGGGCTTTCCATCTTTCTCTAGCTTCAACGTGAAGTCTCGCACAGACCAGATAAAGGAAGGGAAGACACGCATGAACTCTGTTGAGTCAACGTCTATCTCTTGATTGGACTTCACCTGGATATGCTCAGTCAATTCTGTAATATAGCTGCAGGGGGCGCTGTTAAGGCAAACGCTCTCGAGTTTGTGTTCAGTATGTGTATGACGTTCATTAAAGGATACTGCAGCTTCTCAAGTGCCATGTGGTCTATAACACCTAGGCTGTTGTAAACCAGAGTGCTACTTAACAGAACAGCTAGAGAGAAGATCCAAGTGTCATGTTGTTCATCACCCTGAAACATCAATGATAAGATTTAGTGTGTCCATGAGTCCTGATACTCATCACAATAACCATAAGTAGGATTTACAATAACAAATGTATAAAAATCAGGTTTCTGACTTCACCATCATCTACTGCTCTGCGTTGATAAGCAATCAAGCCAGATTGTTTTATTAATCATGTCTGTACTTGCTAACAGAATTTTAACCCATAATCTGGATTATACTGACAGAGGGGAATATTGTGGGTATTGTGTTAGATTGTGCTCTAACCTTGTCCACATCTCCTAGTCCCTCAGTGTCCAGCAGCACCAGAGTGTGTCCTTGAAGTACGGGATGAGGAACGCACCACATCCAGATACCTTTTGTTTTTGATTCGATGGTGCTGCCCAGAGCAAATCCTGAAACAATCGAAGATAAAAACATGTTTTTGGTCAATGGTAATATCACTGCACTCTGATAAACAAAGGTCAAAGCAATATAAAACAACTAAGACAGTCCAAAGAGACCAAATTTATTTATTAACTATACTAATACTGGATCAGATATTTCTGCTCTCAAAAAAGCCTCAATTCATGGCATGGATTCCTCAATGTTTTATTAACAATGTGATGAGATTCCGCTTCATGTGGACAGGAATGTATCATATATTTCCTGTGGATTTTTTAGGTGCACTCATCCTGTGAATCTCCATTACACCTCCACCGGACTGAACTGTTCACACAAGGAAGGTCCAGTCCATGGATTCATATTGGCTCCTATTTACAACCCTACCCTCTCTGTGCCTTTGACTGTCTTGGTTTGATGAGCCTGCTTTCCCTATTCTGACAACTGATGTAACCTGAATCCTGAAGCTGCTAGCCCATATATGCGTGATTTTATGCACTGGTGCCATTGTTTTAGTTGGTTATATAATGACATGAATTCAAATAAATTTGAACAGGTGTCCCTAATAAAGTGCTCTGTGAGTGTACTTATTGCACACTTCAGTTAAGTGCTGGAAAAAATCCAGATAAATTAATTAATATTGATCCTGAACATTCTGAGACGGTACAATATTAGTTTCCCACAGTATCAATTCTAGATTTTAATTTCGAGCATTGATTTGACTCACCCAGGCTTCTGTAGCTCACAAAACACTTTGTTATGCTGAAATGGCAACTGAGAAAAAAAATGGGGGAATTTAATTTATCTGCGATAGAAAGCACAATACATTCTTTAAATTATTCATTATTTTTTATTCACAGGTACTTAGGTGAAGTACAAAAAGTTTAAACCCTGGTACTTTCAATCTTGTTAGGAGTGTGTGTCAGCATTAATGGCAAATAATTTTTTGTCATAAGAAACTGTAAAAACTTGTATTTTGATTATTTTCCATGGTTAATACAGATTGTCCCTTTATAATTTAATTTATTTTGATTTATTTTGCTTCAGGTTCACTTTACTGCAATACATAAACAATGCATCTTTAAATTCTCATAACTGACCATCATTGAGTAAAGTGTAACAAAATCATCAAATAAAAAAATTGTGAGATGCTGGTAGTCAGTCTGCTTTCTATGTGAAAAGATACAGATAAACTTAAAGGTAATGTACAGTATACTACAGAAGATCATTATTGTTAATATAAACATAACATGATGTAAAAAATTGTAAGAAATACAGTCGATTTCGGTTAATGGGACCACATCGAGACACAATTGTTTTGGTCCTAATAACCAACTGGTCCAATTAAACGAACATGCCCTATGTTACAAGACGGGACGTGCCATGTAACATATAAAATGTTTATTAAACCTTTATTGTACGATTTACACGTATAGCGAACGTACAAACAAGAACTACTG